>VDFB02263327.1:0-28825 GCA_007258455.2 Sequoia sempervirens
TAAGATCTGGTTGGAGAGTTGCTGGAACAAGATCAGGTTGCTCTACTGGTGCCCAAGGACGCCAGATAGTCATTCCCGTGACATAAAAGCGTTTAGCTTTTCTTGAAGTTTGATGCCTCGTTGCCCCACGGTGGGAGCTAGAAAACTGTTGGCATTTAAATTAGCACCTCTGGAGTGCTGATTGTAAACGTTCAGCTATTTCAAATGTTTTGCAACACTTCTTCGTTATTTAAAGAGGAGAAGTCCCTCTCTGCTGGGAGCAATGCGTAGGGAAGGGAAATGTTAACTAAAGTTCCTATCTTTTTTATGCTTCAGCGGCAGGACACAAGGGTGCACAAACACAATGCGCCGTAGCTAAGCTTTTCTCTGGTTTCTGCAGATCTTAACTACGACTAACTAGCTTCTATCTATCCAATACCTTCAAGATGAACAGAGCATGAGGGTAAAGGAGCGGGAATGGGATGGTTGGATCACTTGAATTCATCGTCTCCAGAGGATATGACCGAGGCTCTGAACTCTCGGGTATACACCGGGATAAGGTTGGTACAAACAAACACTCTACACGGTAAACTAGATCTGAGATCTGCCAAGGAGGAGGGACTCCTATCCGAGGTATGAGCTTAAGAAATAGTTTACTAGAAACAACAAAATCACGATGCCTTGGCCAGCGAGCTTGCTAAGGAGGAGGGACTCCTATCCGAAGTATGGCTTGGAAGTCAATACATTATACAACATCAAACAATAACTGTCAATAACAAATATCCAAGGAGGAGGGACTCCTATCCGAGGAGGGAAATGAGACAACAAGCTATTAAACACAAGACGTAGACATAACTCAAACAAGATGATCAAAATGCAAGCGCCTTCTGATATTCTTCTTCAATGCTTCATCAACGAACTACAAAAGTTGGGTAAGCAAAGGCACGAAATCATGCACAATTACAATCGTCCAACGAACTCTCATCCAAGAGTGAACAAGTATTCGCTTTCAAAGCTGTTGGCAACAATGGCGCAGCAATTTTGCATAGCAAGTAAAGGTTAAACAAATAATGAGCCCAAGGCTCTTATTTATAGAACTCAAAGGAGTGGGTAACCCCAAAATCTCCTTGAGTTAACAATGAGTTCTTGCCAATCAATTAGCAAGATTTATTCCTAAAAGGGGGAGCAAGCAGTTAACTGGAAAGCTACTTCAGTTAACTGAAAGTGAACAAAGAGTCAACTGGAAACTACTTCAGTTGACTGAAAGCAAACTAAAGGTGAACTTAAATGTAAAGTATCCCTCCAAAATAGACATCCACATTTAGTGGAGATCTAAGATCCACGAATCATGGAAGCCAATTAGACATCCTTAATTAGTGGGATCTGACAATGCATGATTTAAGGAAAGTAGAGTTAAACTTGGAAAGAAGCATCAAGTTAACTCCAACTACATTTAATAGCATCTTGAGTTGACTTGGAAAGAAGCATCAAGTCAACTCAAGTCTCATGAATGCCACTTGGAGGGTGTATGGCGTCCTTTTCTGGTGCATTTATAGCTCGCCATTAATCAACAGTGTCTCTATCCATTGGTTGACTTCATCAGTTTCTGGGGAGTTAATGCTCCGTAGAATGATGACGTGGCGTCGAAGCATGATCTCACCCGTTGTGAGCTGATTTCCGAAGTCAATGCATTGAGATGCTGCCTCTTCTAACTTGGTTGATAAAGCTGCTACCTTAGCCAGCTTGCAACCCTCTGGATCATCAAGAAAGGTACTGCGGATGACATCTCTAAACTGGTTCTGTACAGTCACCAACTCGACATATTCTCCTCCTTCACGCTGATATTCCATGCAAGGGAAAGATATTACCAACATTCTTGCGAAGTTGATAATAGTGGCAACCACCCTTCTGTAATCAATCATCTCTACTGAATGAGCGTCGTAGGCTTTCACCTTATATGCTAATTGTTCTTTCCAAGCAAAAAGATGTTGCTTGTTTTCTTCAGAGTATACTGATTGATATGCTAATTGCAAATCTGCAATTGTGCTTTCATCTTCAAGCCTCTTTTCTGCAATCCTCTGTTCCGACTGCTGGATCTCCACACGAAGTTCATGTGCTCTATCCTGTAACTGGTATAGGTTTCCTAGTACGCATCTACCCTTGAGAACAAACTCTTCCACCTGATTTCTCAAGTGTTTGCCGAATGTTAACAATTGCCGATGATTCTGTTCGGCAGGGAGATCTAGTAGTCCTGCTGGTAAGGCTGAGACGTTTGGTGTGCCATGTATCAAGCTGGTTACGTAAGACCTCAGTTTCTGATTTTCAGCCTTTAAGGCTGCCTTTTCTTTACCATCCTTGGCCATTCTTTCTTGTGCGCTCACCGAAGCTATTCCGAGAAGATCCGCCTCCACCTGTCGTGTAGTCTTCCCGAGGTTAAGTTGAGACAAAGTGTAGTCCTCTACTTGAACCTCGTGTATGCTTTTCTCTACTGGTGGAGCGGCAGTCTCTATGATGATCTCACATTCTGCATTCCTTTCTATGTGAACTTGATTCTTCAACCTTTTCGCCGGCATGTCTTGTGAGACGTGGTCGAATTCGGTAAAGTCAAGTTCATAGGAGGGTTTCTCCCTCTTCCTTCCTAGGAAGCCTTCGAGCCAAATAGAATCTCGGCGAACTTCACTAGGAGGGACGTGAGGCCCTTGAACGCTAGATGTGTGAGACTGTGCTGGAGCAATGTCTCTCGGTGGCGAATCCAAGTCGATGAGGACTTGTGTATGCTGTGACACTGGTGATGTAGGCGGTTCTGTTTCCATAACAGGCACCGTCTCTGCTGCTGCTTCTACTGTCGTTGCTTCTGCCATTGGCTTAGCCACTGGTTCTTCAATAACTACTGCTGCTGGTTCCTCTGTGATAACTTCTGCTGAATCAGGGATAGCAGTCTCTACTCTTTGTTCTGGGGCAGCAATACCCATGATTATGTCAGGACTATGTGTGGCTTTCTCAACTGGTGTCCTCTGTGTTCTTGGTTTTGACATCCTCATCCCTTGGGGAGGATTGCACCATTGTTTCTGTCTAGGTTTCCTTCTTGAAGTGGAAGGTGGTGTAGACTGAACCTGTGGCGGCTCTGTTCTCTCTGGTATCACCTTCCTAGACTTCTTGCTGTCGAGATAGAGTTGGCTATTTCTAACCACTCTACTCGTTCTTTCTTCTATAGATGTGTCTTCTTTGGCATACCAATCCACTCTCGGGAGTGATTGAGAGTCAACTGAATCTGCGAAGAATGAGGGGAGAATGACTTCTCCTTCATCATCTGACAGGCCCTCAATGTCTGCTGACATGAAATCAGCAATTTGTGTGAGTCTGAATCTGCTGTAGTTCCTTCTCCGCACTTCATACTCGTCTTTACAATTCACCCAATAATCTTCCATAGAAGACTTATGTGACGAGTGTTGCTCAAGGTGTGCTGCATAGAGTCCCCTGGGATCATAGGATCTTCTATCAATGAGATACTTGAGGTTAAACCTCGCTGTTTCTTGACTCATCATCTTAGCATCTGCCGCGAATCCACATCTATACAGTCCCATTTCAACGGGAAAGTTAACAGCTGTCTTCCTCTTCAAGCGCAAGTGGATATGAACCTCGGACAACTGTCTCAGGAATTCCATGAAGACTACCCTATCTGAAGGGTATCTTGGTAGCATGGCGGGGTGGCCAATGTAGCCATACACGCGTATGTAGGAGAACGTAGGAAATTGGATGAACCAATCTGCCCAATCCGCCATTGCCTCTCTGGCTGTCTGTGAAATACGCACGTGCATCTCATGGTTAAGCTCACGTATTGTGTGCATAGTGAAGTGATCACTTGTCCTCTTGAAGTGCCTTCCCGCTTGAGTAAACTCAAGACGTGTGAAATGTTCGTGAACCTTCTGCACACCTAAGGTTCCCACATTGTTCAATAACCTGAATTCACCTTGGAAGGCGATCAAGTATACCAGGTAAGAGCACATGTGGAACCTATGAGCTTCCAGATACCTAGTGATTTGTCGGTGGAGTGTGTCACTGATCAAAGTGGCCCAGTCATAGTATTCCCTTCTGCCAATGATTTTAGCGATGACATAGTACATCCATGGCTGAAATTGACGACCATCTTCTTCTCCAGTGATTCTATTGAGTAGAGTGATTAACACTGCGTACTCATCTTTGCATTCTCCTCGTCCCAACGGCTTAGGCAAGTTTGCCTTTGTCACTTTTAGCCATTTTTCGGCCATAATCCTTTGACATTTGTCCTTAGCTGTCTCAAATGCTTTTTCACATTCCGTCAATGATATGACTTTGCTATTAGGATGTGATGGAATATCAAAACATCTTTCGATATCCTGAGGCTTTAAACTGCAAACAATTCTTCCATCTGCTGCTCTGATTTCTCTGGTGGTAGGGTTGTAATGCTTGATACAAGCGATTACAAGCTCTACGCTTTGTAGTGTGATGGGAATTGATGCGGCCTGTAGCAACCCGGATTCTTCGATATTCTGCAATGTTATTTGATTCATGCCTTCTAGCTGCTCCAAATCGACCACCGGATTTACTTGGTGCAGATTTGTGTCAACTGTTTTCAGGTAATCATGGAGTAAGACCGTCTTGGTCTCGTATTGCACCTGGGAGTACTGCATCCTGAAAAACTTGAAGATTGACTGTAAGCTTGACCTAGTTCAGATGATTTTCGGAAACCCTTAAAAATAGCGCCCTGCCGAGAAGTATTTTTCCGGAAAAAATCTGGCACATGGGTTTTGTTCGTGCTTCAATGCTGAACAAACCCAGTTCCTCAGAATTTGGATTCTGAAACTTTTTCGGAAAAACCCCCAAAAATAGGGGCAGCAAGTTTGCTGATTTTGGAAAATTTGTCGAGATGGGTTTCTCCGGAAAATGATGCTGAATATACCCAGTTGATCTGATCTGATGTAGCCTGTTGCTTTTTCTGTCAGATGCAAGAAAACCTAAGACAAGAAGAGAGGAAAAAGACAGAAGGTGGATTGGAAGTTTTATCTGATCTTCAAAAAACTATCTCTGACCCAATCCTCAAAATGGCAATCTTTTCCTGCTTCAGATCTGCAAATAAAAATGAAGAACGGATGAAAACCTCCTTCAGATCTTCAATGGCGTCCTTGAGAGCTTGTGGCTGTTTTTATCTTTGAATCTGCAATGAAATAATGAAAAGGGGATGCCATCTCCTTGAATATATATGTTTGTGCTTCAGATCCACAAATTTGGGGACCTAACACAAGCTCAAAAGGTGATTTGAGTTTGATCTGAAGTTAAAAAGGTGATTTCCACCAATCGTGGAGCGTTTTAGCCAACTTTAACTCAAAAAGCTTTTGACTTTAGTCAACAAATGACCTTTGACTTCTTTTAGGCGTCCCTTTTCATCTTTTGCAAGTTTTTAGTATTTTCTCTCCTGAAAACCCCCTGTTTGATCCTGAATCTAGCGTTGTTTGTTGACCCTGAGACGTCACGGACACATTCACTGCGGAGCTGGATCCATACTGGAAAGAAGTGCTTGGGAGACTGCCTGATAAAAACTGAGTTTAGGGCTCCAAAAGAATGGGCGCCTTTCCCAAGAAAGGGCGCTTTTGCCAATGCCTTAGTGATTTTTCAATCTTCGTTCTTCAGCTTATTTGAAATGACCTCCCGTGCCTTGAACTGGATTTCTCGTTGATTGGAGAGTCAGATGTTTTCACTTGATGTCTTATCAGGTTCCTAGCTCTGCTTCGCCAGAAATGACTGTCTTCAGGAAATCTGAATCTCAAATTAGGGTTCCTTTATTCAAGGGCGCCTCTCCTTGAAAAGGGCGCTTTTTCCTTTTAGCTGGATTGTTTTCATCTGGAAAGTTGCCTACTTTGATCTTGATTATCCGTTGACTGCTCTGACAGATGTTGATGCTTGCAGTTGCGTTTACGAGATCTACTTGGGCTGAGAAAGATATCCTAGGAAGCCTTTTGTCATTGGTCAGCATCTGGAAGTCCAAAAGAAAGGGCGCCTTTCTTTTGAAAAGGCTCTTTTTCCTTATAACTTCGCCGTTAACTGTGGTTTCTTGATATTTCCTCAACTGCCTCTTTTTGCTTCGTCAGCAGCTGCTTGTGATCTATTCATCAGATGATCTGGATGTTCGTTTCACTGTTGAGCCAGCAATCAAACGCCGAGAATGACTGCTTCGGATGATCTTACTGACTTTATTTGACCTTCAAAGATCATGGGCGCCCCTGCTTGAAAAAGGCGCCTTTTCAACATGTGAGCATTCTCCCCTTCGTAACATCTCCAGAGTTAGTCAAATTTTGACCTTTTTCACTTTCAGGAATCTCCTTCATCAAACAGCATCTTTTTCGACCTTTTCCGCCATGGTTGCGTCGTTGAAGCTTTTGAAGCTTAGCTTTCAGCACCTGGTACTGGCCAATCTGCCATTAATGGCTGTGGAGCTCCTAACTTTGTTCCTGAAAAAGAGAAATAGACCCACCAGAGTAAAACATGTCTTTTGATGATTCTGACTTGACCAATGTGATCGTGAAGCCTTTTAAGCCTATCAAAATCATTTTCGATCATTTCTGGGAAGGTCCTATTTTCGGGGGATTTCCCTGAAAATAGGGGAAAAAACCCTAATTTTCAAAATTTCAGAATTTTGCACATGTGTTCCTTGACAGAAACCCATCAAGATTCTATAATTGGTTTGACCTAAAACTGACTTAACATGGCATTTTAACAAGATTTAGCTCAATTTACACAGAATGCCAAAAAATTAATTTTGGGTACAACACATACCAACAATCAATCAAAATCATACCAATAATTCAATCTCAATCAACCAAGATCAATCATACTCATATCTATAAGTGAATCTATCAGTGAATCATATCAGTGACCCATCTCAAAGTGACTTATATCATGTGCTCTATCTATCAAGTGACCCATATCAGTGACCCATATTAGACCCATATCAAGTGAATCTATCAGTGCACCATATCAATGACCCATTTCACGCAATCAATCCTATCAGGAAAACCAATACACAATCTATCTAGTAGAATATCATATCAATCTGCTCTACCATCAATTAATATTTTTTTTCTATCGTAGAAAGAAAATTTATCAGAAGTCATATCAATCATATACTATTTGGTTTCCATCGTGGAAATAAAATTTATCCGACATTTACTCTTTGTTTTTCATTCATGAGAAGCAAAGTTATCAGCCAATCAGACAATCAATCAATCTATTCTTTGTTTTTGAAACAAAGTTATCAGACATTTACTCTTTGTTTTCTATTTTGGGAAACAAAGTTATCAATCAAGCATTAGATTTTTTATCATTTCTATCCATATCAGCATGATGACAAGACAATTTACCTATCTATTGACCAAGGAAGCAATATCTATATCATCATTTTCACATTACTATCATCAAATCACACATTTTTCCTATTTTTACCAGATGCGCTAATCTGTGGTCTCTATGCGCTAAAACTCATATGCGCTAATCTGTGGCCTCTATGCACTAAAACTTGTATGCGCTAATCTATGGCCTCTATGCGCTAAAACCCATATGCACCATTCTTTTTGTGGGATGTGCTCAAATAGTTCCCCTATGCGCTATTTCCCTATATGCACTAACACTATCAACCTAAGCGCTACTTTAATCACTCGATGCACAATTTCCCTATATGCGCTATTGTTTTTCCTCGATGCGCTTAAACCTAGTTTTTTACATCTTTTTCTGTATGCGCTATTGTTTTCATCGAATGCACTGAACTAGTTTGATGTTAACCACTCAAAATCTATCCTGTATGTGCTATTGTTTTTACCCTAAGCACCAAAAAAATAATTGAAAGCGCTAAAACTTTCCTAAAAGCACTAAAATGTCATTTTCATATTCAAAATCTACAGAAAAATAGTACATTTTGGTTTCAAACGTAAAATTTTTAAAGCACAAGCGGTTAGATCAACTCACCGGTGGTCCATATGCTGCTGGCCTTTGGTATCAGTGAGATCTCTCAAATCGGTGGTGATGATATGGAATCTCCATGTCGCAAGGTCACTCTCAGAGCTACAGTATTCACAAAGTCAACAAGTACAAATGATTTGTCTTTTTCCCTTTTTTTACCTTTTAAAGGTCAAACAAAGGTAAGTTTTTTGACTATTTCAAACAGAAGAAAAAAAATTGACTTTTTTTTCAAAATGGGACATCCTTTACATCATTTATCGGGAGCTAAATCATTGTCTCCTCAGCAGAATATCATTATCTAATCTCGATTGTTTATCAGATTTTCGCTATTCATAACATCATCCGTGATTTACCTCCCGAGGAGGCATCATCAACAACAACATAAAAAAAAACATCAGGGACAAAAATCTATTTTCTTTGAAGCAATGCGTTTTACACATCACTTCAAAGAGGGGAAAAATGTATACGTCTAAAAATGGTCATGATTAATCAAGCTTGTTAATTAATTAAATATAAATTATTTAATTAATCTCCTAAAGTCATCTACATATAAATAAATTTAATTATTTATTTATATTGTTCATTCTTATAATTCTTCTACCTTAATTAAATAAATAACTTTATTTAATTATTGACATCTCCCATATTCCTCTTAATTAAATTAAATAAATTTTATAATTTATTTATATTGATTATCATATTATTCTAAATTTGAATATTTGAATTCAAATAATGGAATATTCTCCAAACCCCCCCCTTTCATTTCATAGTTAAATTAAATATTAAATATTTAATTTAATATATTTTCTCACTCCACAAATAATTAAATATTTTTAAATATTTAATTACTTTCTAAATTCACTTCTAAAACATAATTAAATATTACTTATTTAATTATGCAAACTTCTAATCTCATCTTCACATATAATTAAATAAGTTTATTTTATTTAATTATAAAATTCATTTCAACTCATTCTTCAAAACGGTAACCTTCCTTCGGATCTGAATGAGAAAAATTGAAGAAAAGGAAACCTTCTATCTCTCTCTCAACTTTCAAAAATCTTTCACTGTTCGTTCTAACAAGCTTGATCTGGGCCGTTAATCATATCAGCCAATCAAATCCTTTCAAAAACTCTATAAATACTGGTGCAAATCCAAGCATTGGTTACACATAGACACATATGCATAAACACACGAACATATGCACACACAATTACACTCTTGCATTCACAGCTTTAGCATCTTTAGCAATAATTGTATCTTAGTAATCATCTTATCATAGTATAGCATGATCTTGCATTTAGCATAGTATGCATTTCGGTTAATATCTCATTCTTCAGTAGTCCATTTTGTTGAGCTTGATCTGCTAGATCTGAGAGCAACTGGAAACAACAAAACGCTAGAGATAGAGAGCAATAAGACGATTTTAGGGAAGCTGCCATTAACAGTTTGTTTATTTGTTTTTTTCTTTCAGTTTCCTTGATCTAATGTTTTATTGAATGTGTTTGAATTCGTTTATAATCGATATATTTTTCATACACACACCTGGCCATTTCTATAAATAGGTGGTTAGGAAATAGTGAAATCACACAACAAATTTTAGCAGAATAGGTAATAAGTGATTGGCTTAGCATTCGACATTTGTAGTTGCGTAGAATTTTCATAGAGCTTAGACTTAGGAAATTTGCATAGAGCTTTTGTTTGATAGTTGTATAGAGCTTGTCACCATGAACACCCCAATTAGGCTAATATGTAAGAAATCCCAGTCGGATTTTCTGGGTGAAATTTCAACTAGGCGCCTCAAACGGATGACCAAGAATAAGTATTCTCTAGCCATTATAGTGATAAAATGGGTTATGGGGAGGGATTGTATTGACTATGAGGATAAGAATAGAGTTAACACTGATGTGTGCTGTCACTTCGTGGCGTCCATGCTCAACATCACAGTTCCCAAGCCATTGGTTCTACACCTGGTACTCAAAATATTTCCAAAGAAATATTTGGGTGGCCTCAGAGAGGTGGTGACTAACACTGCATTTGGAATAGGCTTTCCAACAACAAACAACCTCCGAAAATACATTGAGGAAGATGTAGTCATGTCATGGGTGTCGTTCTTGAGCAACTTCCATACCAGTCACAAGAAGAACATCGCCAAAGGGTCACCCATGCATTCCATTTCCTCTTTTTCCTATACAACGTGGTGCCATTTTATGACATTGACTAGTAACGAACTTCAGGAACCTAGTGTTCCCTCCACCACTTGCAGTTGCTGATGCGGATGCTTCCGCTACTGGTCCCGGTGGTGCCCCTGCTGACAAAATAATTCTAGATGTTGTCGTCAATGCCTCCATTGTTGCTACACATTCCCACAACTGAAAATCTCCTTTTCTTGCTTTAAGAACTAATGCCCGTTTGTTTTTCGTATATATGCCTGGAAAAGGCTTTATAGTAGCCATATAAAAAAGATACAAAAAATATATAGATATATACTCCAAAAGCATTGCCTTTGAGCCATTTTGATATTGTATTTGTCAAAGTATATAAATATAATGAAGATATAGCTTATGTTAAAAATTTTGTCTCCTTTGCTTTTGGCAGTTTAGCAATGTGGGTCTTGTTTTCTTTTCCTACATATCTATATCCATTTCAATTCTACATATGGGTGTCATTTTTCTCTGCTTCATGGGTTCTTTTATCTCTCTCTGTACTTTGCAATAATGGGTTCCATTTTTTTTTGCTTCCATGCCCTTGAGAATTAATTATTGAAAGATCAATCGACCAAAACACAAGGGAAAAATAATTACATTATCTACATATTTACATTGGTAGAATAATTTGAAGCTTAATTGAATAATTTTGGATAATCCCATTGACTGAAATTCCTAATGCTTCATGCTCCATGGTTTCTAATTCAAATGCATTATTCTCTTTGCATCAAATTATTCTAAGAGGGCCTTCCCATAAGTTGTCAAGCTTCCCATGTTGGCCGAGCTTTGCAACTCTTTCATTAAATTTTGGCACTAGATCCTCGCACTTTAGACCTTGGTCCGAAGCTTTCTTGTCAAACCATATTTTAACCACCTGCTGGCAGTTGGACATGGCTATTATGGACTTTTCCCCTTTTCCCCACACTTCCAGCAACTCGGCCAGCTGAACCTCCATTGTGCTATTTTGCTCTATCTCGAGAGATTTGAGCAATTGTAGTGTTGGAATTTCCATGGAGATAGACAATAATGCTTCCTTCCCATACATTAGCTTGTAAGGAAAAGTTTTGAGGACTTTCTTAGGGGTTATATAGTTATCCCAGAGCACCACCTGGAGGTTTTTATTCCATTCTCACTGATGCTCTGAACCGATTCTTTTGATGAGTCAGACTAAATTCTTGTTAGTCAACTCTATCAGGCCATTACCCTGCATATAGTAATTTGATGATGTCTTTAAGAATATGCCATGCGTGAGCACAAATTGACATACCTTAGAGCCTAGGAAATCCTTGGTGTTGTCGGAGATGATGGTTTTGGGAGGGCCAAATCTTGTCACGAGTTCTTCGAGGAAGTCTACTATCTCTGTCTCTATCACATTCTTTAGGGGCATGGCTTTGGTCCACCTGGTGAAGTAGTTCACTGCCGTTAGAATCCATTAATGTTCAATGCTAGAGGCGAGATTAATCATTCTGATGAAATCAAGACCCCATTGTGCAAATGGCTCATGAACTACTATCAGGTTGAGAGGCATTACATAATTTTTTCTTCTCCCTATGAAGAATTGGAATTCCTTGCAAGCTTTTACCAGGGAGTATGAGTTGTTAAACAACGTAGGCCGGAAGTACCCAACACACATAATTTTGATGGTGGTGGTCTTTGTGGAGAAATTCCCGCCCATAGGATTGTTGTGGAAAGTGTCAAGAATACGCTTCGCTTGCTCTGTGGTGACACACCGCAATAGAATTCCGTTGAAGTTCCTCTTGAAAAGGACCCCTTCAATGACTGTATATCCGCTATTTTGCAGTCAGTAGAATATTCTCTTTTGAGAAGGAAGGCTAGGAAAATATTTTCCTGTGTGCATGAACCTTACTCTGTCCGCCAGCCAACAACCTTCAAATTTAGACTCATTCATTAGAACCGGCTCCGGTTGCTCTTCTTCGACTGTCATTTCCTCGTCGTGCGCCAAATATTCGCGCAATCCTCTTCCTCAGATGGTATTTGTAGGCTTGACCTCAATGGAATATTCAAGGATCTTGGTAATCCAATTAGCCCTCTTTTCGGTGACTTCTCCTTCCATGATGTATTCATGCACACTAGAATGTGCGACATAAACAATCACCTTATTGCAAGATATTAGGTATCTGAACTTCTTGAGCCCCTTAACAATTGCAAAGGCTTTCCTCTCAACGAAGTTGTAGTTTGTCTCATATTATTTTAGGTTTTGAGAGTGAAATGCTATTGGATGTTCTCCCTTGCCTTCATCGTCCTTTTGAGTTAAGACAATAGCAATGCTTGACTTGCTGCTGAATACATACATTATGAAGTCCTTCAATAGGTCTAGATTAACCAGTATAGGGGTTGAGGAAATAGCATCCTTTACCTTCTCAAAATATTCTCTAGCTTCTTTAGTCCATTTGAATAGTTGATCCTTTTTCAGCATCAGGGTGATCGATCTAATTATCCCTACAAAATACGAAATGAATTTGCTCAAATAGTTTACCTTCCCCAGGAAAGATTGGACTCCTTTCTTGTTGACTGGTAGGGGAAGTTCTTTGATTGCTTTCACCCCTCAGGATCAATCACAATTCCTTCTTTGGACACTACATGTCCCAATAGCTTGCCTTGTGGCACTCTGAAAACACATTTTTTCGGGTTTAGGGATACCCCAAACTCCTGGAATTTTTTGAAAACCATCTCAAGGTGATCAAAATGATCATCCTTATGTTTGGAAAAAATAGTTAGATCATCCAAATAGAGTAGGATAATATTATTAATCAATTAGCTGAAAGTGATATCCATGGCCCACTGAAAAGTGGCTCCCACATTTGAAAGGCCGAAATGCATTTTTGCATATGTGAACGTTCCGCACTTGGTAGTGAACATTGTCTTGTGTCAGTCCTCTTCTTTAACCTGGATCTGATTGTAGCCAGAGAAGCCACCCAACAACGAAAACATTTCCGAACCTGCCACTGTTTGCAAGATTGTTTCCATAGAAGGTAGCAGATAATGGTCGTTTAGGGATCCTTTGTTCAGGTCCCAAAATTCAACACACAAGCGGATGTCTCCATTCTTCTTTTAGATTGGCACTAGGTTGGATACCAATGTGCTATGTTTGATTGAGAAGACAATCTAAGACTGAATTAGCTTTGTTAGCTCTTGCGCCATCATGGCTTCAATCTTCGGGTTCACTAGCCTCTATTTTTGGTGAACTAGTTTTGTACCTTTTGTCAGCTCTATTGTGTTTTGGATGATTTCAGGATGATATCTCTTAAGGTCATCATATGACCAGGTAACTAATCCTTTGTACCTCTTGTAGAAGTCGATGAGCCTTTCTTTATCATGATATGGGATGTCTTTCTTGACTTTGAGCTTTCTTCCATCTCTGACCTGAAGGTACACATAGTCGCTTTTGTCCACTACAAACTTCATTTTGTCGTTCCTTGCATCATCACAATAGAATAGGTTTTCTAGAGTGACAAGTCCCTTCAAAATCTTATTAGACCTTAGCTAAATGATTTGTCTGTCGTAGGCTTCAACAATCTTTGGTTGGAGTTAGTCGACAAACTTTCCCGACTGTTGGATGAATGAGGCGATGTTTTCATCACTGTCAAATACCTATTAGCTTTGATCATTATCTGGAATCTTTGGTCGGACTATCACTTGTACAAAGTGTTTTTTATGCATTAGGTCAGAGGCAGGTTTGAATTGAGATCCAATTTTGGCCATGCGATCTACATCAACATTTTGTTCTCTGGGCACTGTCTGAATGTTGAAGCTTCAAAACCTTCTATCAGGTCCCAAACTCTATGTCTGTAGGATCTCATGCAGACATTTTTAGCTACGGAAACCCCTTAGACTTGGTTGACCACTAGTTCAAAATCTTTGAATACCATTAATTGCTTCATGCCTATTCACTCGACAAGGCTCAAACCTTGCACTAGGCCTTCATATTTAGCTTCATTGTTCAAACACGTGAATTGGAAGCAGAAGAACTGGAGTGTCTTTTCATTATTTAGGGATGTCAAACATATCCCAACTCCTATGCCCACTTTGCATCTTGCTCCGTCAAAGTGCAACATCCATAGCTCTAATGCTTGACCATTATCTTGTTCCTTGTCAAAGATGACATAGGTGCCCAACCTAGTAGCGGGATAGTTTTTGAAGGGTCAGCATCTATATTTTTGCTTAAGAGAACTTCCTCCTTATTGGTCCGATCTCTGGTCACCTTTTTGTCTTCTATAAAACTGGTACAATATGTCTCCTCTTTAGTGAAAGAGGTATGAGCAACCTCAAAGTTGATCATAGCTTCATCGACCACATGTTTCAAGTGCAAAACTTCAGAAACTATTTTCATTTTAGCTCCATGCTTGGTCTTTAGGATCAAGTGTGACCAGTCTAGAGAAAGATATCCTCCTTTTTTTTAAGTGAATTCTCGGGATAGGCAGAGACCGAACATAGGGGGAACATCTATGATCACAGTGTCTTACAAAACTGTGACGCTAGGGCAGGAGAACAGAGTCAAGGGGAGGTCTTTGATGACACCTATGGTTTCTAATTTTTTCCCATCATGCTACATAACCCCCCTCTTTAAAGGTTCATAGCTAAGTCCTAGGGCTTCGACTATCTACTTGGGCATGATTATAGTGCTATCGCCAGAGTCAATCATGACATTGCGCAATAATTTTTCTCCCACAATGAGGGTTAGGAAGAAGGGTTTTGGTTTCATCTTATCTTTAACCTCGACAGGGGCTTCCTCTGTGCTATTTGTGAGAACTTTGATAGGAGGATATTGATCAACAACCTTTCCTTTGAGCATTTTCTCTTTTGGTTCAATGATTGGATCCTCCCAGAGAGCCTTCTATAGCAATGTCTTATGTTCTGGAATAGCTAAGATATCCCATAGAGACATATTAGCGGATGATTTTTTCAATTGTTCCACCACATT
The DNA here is from genome assembly GCA_007258455.2 of Sequoia sempervirens. Taxonomy (NCBI): domain Eukaryota; kingdom Viridiplantae; phylum Streptophyta; class Pinopsida; order Cupressales; family Cupressaceae; genus Sequoia; species Sequoia sempervirens. The sequence goes on from VDFB02263327.1 coordinate 15,118, forward strand.
AAATGGCAGAGGAATTGGAGGCTTCTACTCCTTAGCCCTTGTTACAACAATTTCCCTTCGCAGTGGACATTTTTGTGCCACTACGAAGGCACTGGGTGGTTGATTGGAAGCACTTTAGGGCTATGGAGTGACTTGTTGCAGAATGATTGATTCACTTGTGAATCTCCTCTTTGAGCGAGTGTTGTAATCATACCGTACTTTCGGGTTTTTTGATGTGGTTGCTTCATTTGTGAACACTACCTCTTCTTCTGTCATCTATGAGAAAAGCGCATGATCAGGAGCAATATCCGTTTCTTTCTCCAAGGACATCCCCTGCATTTGTTCGGTAAGCACCGCGTTTTCCATTTGCGGGGAGGAATATACATAACCTCCATGGTCTGACACCACGCCTTGATTACGTTGCTCCACCACTTTTTTTTGTAGATTTCTGTGCGGTTAGTTTCATGACATATGTTAGTTTCCCCAAGGGAAACACCAGGGGTTGGTGTCATCAAAATTTTTTTGCCCCGCTGTCAACTCTCTGCTCAAGCTTGGGTTAGCACTCTGCAATGGAGAAGGCACTAGTACTATTTGATTAGTTGTTTGCACCTATGGATTTGTGTGAGCACCTCCTTGGAACTGGTTTTCTTGGTAAGAAGGCCTTCCGCCTTGATAATTATGATAAGTTGGATTTGGAGGCGCAGACTGGTTTCACTTGATCATAGTTATCTCTTTGGCCATATCCCGCAACATCTCCTTGACATGGATTATATCATCCTTCGAAGAGCCAAATGTGGAAGAAACATCCTACGACACACCCAGGTATGTATACATGGATTGAGGAGGAGTGGTTGCACTGGTAGATGGTGTCACCTAGGCAGGAACTGATATCTCAGGAAACATAGGCATGGTAGGCTGAGGCAACAACCTTTTGGTGTCTATTAGATTGTTCTCTGCTTTAACTACGACGCTATATGTATCTGGTAGAGTGGTTCCGCTGAGTGACTGAATCATCATTGAAATGTCAGCGTTGTTGGACTTCAAGTAGAACATGAATGCAAAATCAAGCGGCAGGAAGATTGCAACCTGAATTCTTTGCTAGGTTATGTGAAACCGAGCATTGAAGTTAGTCATGACTTCATATGGGGCCCGCTTTATGATCTCTAGTTGGTGATACTACGAAGAGTTGTCTCCGTCATTAGAGAATCTCTTGTAGAAAGGGTCTCCAAGCTAATCCTAGGTACTGATAGTATTATCCTTTAGTGTGTGGGATCAATCTAGTACCTTACCTTTGAAAGAGGTGGTGAGAAACCTTAGTGCTACATTTTGGTTTGTCACACCATGTACTAGAAACATGTCCGCAACATCTTGCAAATGTTTGGATGGTGTTCTTGAGCCATATCCATTGAATTTAGGTATATATTTTAGCACAAAGACCGGGATAGGGGCCCAAACAGCGGGCGCTATTGGCGCTACAAGAGGACTTCCAATGTCCCATGCCACATAATTTCTATTAGCAGTGGGCAACATGGCTAGTGGAAGGGGTAGAGGAAGCAAAATGTTTACTAATTGGTTTGTGACTTGTACTGTTCCTAGCAGCGACACTAACAACCCACGGTTATTCATTGTTTGGGACCTAGTAACAGGTCGATGGCTCATACAAACTCTTTGAATTTTGATTCATTTAAGCAGTCCCAATGGGCATGCTAGAAAAAAGAAACTGTTGATGCCAAAAATTGGCATGGTAATAGCCTCTATGGGAAACTTAGTTAATGGGGGACTGATTGCACTAAACTAAGTGACCTTCAGGTTTTTAAAGAAGTCGACTTCTTTTGTAATTGGGGTTTTGGAATGGGAAAAGGAAAAATATATAAAAAATAAAGGTCTAAGGCGATGCACCGAGGGGTAGATATAGGCATGGTAAGTCTATCTTTGGGGATTTGATTTAAGGGCCTGATTGGTAAATTGTTGTGTTCCAGAATTAACATAAATCAACGATAAAGATATGAACAATTCATCTAATGACATAACATAATTTTTAAACTCATTTACTAAAAAGAGGAGTCAAAGACATGATCTAAGCCAAAAAACTTGTATTAAAATCATAGAAGTTCTACAAATGAACAATTCAGAACAATAATGGAACAGTACTAATGTTTTATCAAATAACATAAGAAAAACAGAAAGGACGAACAATGGCACAGTCTGAAAGTCTCATACAATAATCTAAAAGCATAAAAAAGGCCTGGTGTCTTTCTCTAATTTTTCTGCATCTTCCAAACTCATTTTCCGAAGCAAGAAGCAATATATATAGCCAACAATCCACCGCTTGGTGAGCTTGTAACATAAAAGATTGTGTATCTTGCGTAATGATGGCTGCAACAATGATTCCCCTCATCCATTGTAACATAAAATATTTGGGCCATAGCATGTAGTCGTTCCCTAGCCAGATGCATCCCTTGCAAATGATGATAGTGGTAAAAAATAATCCCATGTAGAAAAGTGTCGCTTCCTAGTGGAGACAGTTAGAACACGCGGCAACATGTCACATCCCTTTACTCACTCCACTCTTCCCTTTGATAGAACTTTCACCGAAAGCGCGCATGGTAGAAGTTTGTGTTGGTATGTGGTGACTGATCATGCTATACTGTATAGCCCATGGTATACTGTACACCCCAGCATGTATCTTTGCCAAGGTTCGGGGGCGGTAGCCCCCGAGAAAAAAATTCCTCCTACTTTTTCATGTCATCACAAAAAAGGGAAAAATCAACAAAAAAGGAAAAATCCGATTTTGTAGAACCCAAAATATGGAAGCTTCTAAGCTTGATAAAAAGGGGTTCGGATGGGTGTTACAGTATGATGAAAAACAAGATTATTCGCAAGATTGTAATAGGTTTTACATTGGATAATAAAAGTATTGGATGGCTGCGGTTTCGTGGATGTAGCCCGGGTTGGGTGAACCACGTTAAATTCTCTATGTTATGATTTATTCTGTGTGTATTTTAGTTTCTTTGTTTATTACTTAAATCTTCATTTAATTGTTAGATATCTGCCTTTCTAACCCAAACAAGTGGTATCAGAGCTAGTTTTCTTTCGATTATTGTCTGTAGGAAGGTCTCACGGTTGAGTGGGAGTAATGGCAGACAAGGGTAAGAAGGTTGAGAAGTTTAATGGGCAGAACTATTAGTTATGGAAGATGTGGATGGAGGACTATCTCTATCAGAAGGATTTATGGCGGCCATTGGAAGGGAAAACCAAGAAACCCCAAGCAATGTCTGATGAGGACTGGGAGATTTTGGATAGAAAGGCTCTCGACAGTATTCGTTTATGCCTAGCACAATCGGTGGCGTTCAATATTACAAAAGCAAAGACAACTCAAGAGTTGATGGAAACCTTGTTGAAGTTATATTAAAAGCATTCCACTTCGAATAAGGTATTTCTTATGAAGCGTTTATTTAATATGAAAATGGTAGAAGGTGGGTCAGTTACCGATCATTTAAATGAGTTTAATACTGTCACCAATCAATTAACTTCTATAAAAGTAAACTTTGATGAAGAAGTTAAGGCTCTTTTGATTCTGTGTTCTTTGCCTGAAAGCTGGAATAGCTAGGTAATGGCTGTTAGTAATTCGGTTTCTGGTTCGAATACATTGAAATTTGATGATGTTGTTGGTGTTATTTTGAGCGAGGAAATTCGTAGGAAAAGATCAGGTGGAACATCCACATCAGGCAGTGTTGTGAATGTAGAATGCAGGGGCATAACAAAGGATAGAGGAAAAAATTCTGGAAATTGTGGGAAGTCACGAGGAAAATCAAAGGACAGAAGGTCCAATTCTAGAGACAAGAGGGATTGCTGGTACTGTGGTAAGCCGGGTCATTTAAAGAAAGATTGTTGGTCTTAGAAAAATAAAGGAGACAAAAAGGAAGTAAAGAGGAAAATGTGGTAAGTAATAAATCTGATGAGGATGCTTTGATTATTTCCTTTGATAATGCTGATGATTCTTGGGTGTTAGATTCAGGGGCTTCATTTCATGCTACCCCCCATAGAAGTTATTTTCTTGATTATGTCCAAGGAGATTTTGGGCTGGTTTATTTAGGAGATAACGAACCTTGTCAGATTGTTGGAAAGGGAAGAATGAAGATTAAGTTGCAGAATGGGAATCATTGGCTACTACATGAGGTAAGGCAAGTTCCAAAGTTAAGCAGAAATTTAATTTCAGCAGGGCAACTAGATGATGAAGGTTGTGTTGTTACATTTAGTGATAAAAATTGGAAGGTCACAAAGGGTTCCTTAGTGGTAGAAAAAGGTGTGAAAGTAGGAACCTTATATCTTTGTACAGGTCATATTGTTCCTTCTATTTTAATTGTTACAGAAAAAGGTCAATGTTCAGGAACAGTTGTTGCAGTTTAGCAGGTAGAAGATCATACAATTGTTGTGGAATATGAATCAACACTGTGGCATAATAGACTTGGGCATATGAGTGCAAAAGGTATGAAAGTACTTGATTCAAACAATGTTTTACCAAGTCTAAAATGTGTTAATATGGATTTTTGTGAAATTTGTGTGTATGGAAAACAAAAGAGTGTAAGTTTTCTCAAGGATGGGAAGCAAAAGAAAGATGAGAAATTGGAGCTTGTGCATACAGATGTATGGGGACCAACTCAGGTATCTTCTCTTGGTGGATCTCTGTATTATGTTACATTCATTTATGATGTAACTAGGAAGGTATGGATTTATTTCCTTAGGCAGGAATCTGATGTATTTAAAACTTTTAAAAAATGGAGAAGCTTGGTTGAGAATGAGACAGGTAAAAAGATAAAATGTCTCAGATTTGATAATGGTGGTGAGTATTGCAGCAAAGAGTTTGAAGATTATTGTTCCTCTAATGGTATTCATAGGCAGAAAACGGTTCCAAGGACTACACAAAAAAATGGAGTGGTTGAGCGCATGAATAGAACAATAATGGAGCGTGCACAGACTATGAGATTGCATGCTGGGTTGCCTTTAAAAATGTGGGTAGAAACTGTAAACACTGCTGTTTATTTAATTAATAGAGGTCCCTCTAATCCTTTGGGTTGTGGTATTCTAGAGGAAGCATGGAAAGGTAAGAAGGTGAGTTATTCTTTTTCTCAAAACCTTCAGTTGTGATGCATTTGCACATGTAGATTCTAAAAATAGAACCAAGCTTGATGCAAAATCAAAGAAATGTGTATTTGTTGGATATGGCATTGATGAATTTGGCTATAGGCTTTGGGATTTTGAAAATCAGAAAATTGTGAGAAGCATGGATGTCATATTCAATGAGAAATTTTTACCAAGATCTGCATTCTTTGAAGCATGAAGAAAAGAAAATGATTATCTTTGATGTTGGATGATATTCCAAACAATGATGATGTTTCAATGGTTCCTCATCTTTGAGCAGCTTAACAACTCTTTCATCTACACAAACTCTTGTTAAAACTGATCTTCAGGATAAGTAGACCTCTAGAAAGATTCTCTCCCTCTTTGTATACTATTTTTGTTAAGCGATCTTTGAGTGAGAGCGAGAATATTATGATGAAGCTATATGCGGTAGATACCAAGGTTCGGTGGGAGCATGGAATGGAAGAAGAAATGGACTCCTTGCTGAAAAAACCAAACTTAGAATTATGCAAGTTTCCTGCGGAGTAAAGGCCTTACAAAACAAATGGGTTTATAGGCTGAAAGAGGAGGATGGAGGTAAGAAGAGATTTAAAGCGAGACTAGTTGTAAAGGGATTTGCACAGAAAAAGGGTATTGATTTTGATGAGATTTTTTCTCCAATTGTTAAAATGACTTCTATTCGTATTGTTTTAAGTATTTTGGCTGCTGAAGATTTGCATTTAGAACAACTTGATGTTAAAACAACATTTCTCCATGGTGATTTGGAAGAGGAAATATATATGGACCAGCCATAAGGATTTGAGGTCAAAGGTAAGGAGAAACTAGTGTGCAGATTGAAGAAAAGTTTATATGGCTTGAAGCAAGCACCTCGACAATGGTACTTGAAATTTGATAGTTTTATGGTTGAGCAAGGCTATAGCCGGTGTAATTCTGACCATTGTGTTTATTTTAAGAGGTTGGATAATGACAACTACATTATTTTATGTTTATATGTTGATGGCATGCTTGTAGCAGGGTCTAACATGGATCACATAAGTGAGCTAAAACAATAGTTAGCAAAATATTTTGCTATGAAGGATTTGGGGGCAGTAAAACAAATCCTTGGTATGAAAATTTGTAGAGATAGGAAAAATAGACAATTGTTTTTATCTCAGGCTAATTATGTTGAAAAGGTGTTGTAGAGATTTCATATGGAGAATGCAAAAGTTGACAGCACACCTTTTCCTAGTCATGTTAAATTGACTAAGGATATGTGTCCAAAGACACAAGAGGAGGAAGAAAAAATGTCTAAGGTACCATATGCTTCAGCAGTAGGCAGTTTAATGTATGCCATGGTATGCACGAGACCGGATATTGCACATGCAATAGGAGTTGTTAGCAAGTATTTGAGTCATCCCGGAGTTGAGCATTGGAATGTGGTAAAATGGATTCTCAAGTACTTGAGAGGTACATCTAATAAATGTTTATGTTTTTGGGGCTCTAACACTGATTTAAAAGGCTATATTGACTCAAATTTGGTAGGAGATATAAATACTAGGCGGAGTACCACAAGTTATGTATTTACAGTTGGTGGGACAACAATGAGTTGGATTTCTCGATTGCAAAAGGTGGTTGCTTTATCCACCACAAAGGCAGAGTATGTTGCTACAACAGAGGAGACAAAAGAGATGATATGGCTGCAACTTTTCATGTATGAGTTGGGCAAACAATAGGCTGGAAATTACTTGTTTACAGACAGCCAGAGTGTTATACATCTTTCAAAGAATTATGCCTTGCATTCTAAAACAAAACACATACAGTTGAGATATCATTTCATTCGGTCGGTGTTGGAGGATGGACAGGTCAAGCTGAACAAGATACATACAAATGTCAATCCAGCGGATATGTTTATGAAGGAGGTGACAAGGGAGAAGCTGAGCTCCTCTTCAGCTTTGGTTGGCCTTCAAGGTTGAATTCAAGTATAACAAAGCAGCAGGGTCCAAGGTACTTATCTCTAGTGGGAGCTGTAATTGTAGCACTGTCGTTGAGGATCAATCTCCAAGTGGGAGATTGTGTTGGTGTGGAGCCTGATTAGTCTCCAAGTGGGAGATTGTTGGTATGTGGTGATTGATCATGCTATATTGTATAGCCCATGGTATACTGTACACCCCGACATGTAACCTTGCCGGGGTTCGGGGGCGACAACCCCCGAGAAAAAATTTCCTCCTACTTTTTCACGTCGTCACGAAAAAAGGGAAAAATCAACAAAAAAGGAAAAATCTGATTTTGTAGAACCCAAAATCTGGAAGCTTCTAAGCTTGATAAAAAGGGGTTCGGATGGGTGTTATAGTATGATGAAAAATGTGATTATTCGCAAGATTGTAATAGGTTTTGCACTGGATAATAAAATTATTGGATGGCTGAGGTTTGGTGGATGTAGCCCAGATTGGGTGAACCACGCTAAATTCTCTATGTTATGATTTATTCTGTGTGTGTTTTAGTTTCTTTGTTTATTACGTAAATCTACATTTAATTGTTAGATATCTGCCTTTCTAACCCTAACAGTTTGTAGCCCGTGGTTCTTTCTCCCTTTCCTTAGGTGAAAGCTTGTGCTGGGAAGACACGTGGCAACTTTTATTACTATCGGAGCTGACTGTGGGGTCTGCCAAAATTTTATGCAAATGAAAGATACGTGGCACATAGACGAGACCCAACAAAAAAGTGAAGGGAAGCAACTATGAATAGCCCGCGGTGTAGACACGTGGAAACATGACGAGAGTTGGTAGAAGAGTGAAGGAAGGAATTGTTATGAGGAGCACCTGACGGACATGTGGTGGTAGCCGACAGAGTTTAGCAAAAGAAGCCTGATGAAAAACTAAGGGCAATACTTCTAACATATGAGGTGCGGGCTGACATTTAGCAAAACAAAATCACCTGAAGGGAGCTCGAAGAATTTTACATTCATATAGAATAATATTGAAGATGCTCAAGAGCTTTTATATGTTATTCATCAAGCATTTCAAGTTGTTGCAAATGATGTTCCCTATAAGTGTTGTTATCAATAAGGCCACTAAGAGAAAACCACAAAGAAGGAATTTCTAACTCTTACGGAATTATTGCGTCGGCTCCATAAACAAGGTTATAGGGTGTATTCCTTGTAGATGTGTGAACACTTGTGCGATAATCACATAACATATAAGAGAGTTGAGTATGCCAATCTTTGTTATGCTTATTAACCATTTTTTGCAAGATTTATTCAATTGTCTTGTTTGTTGCTTCTGCTTGACCATTAGATTGCGGATAATATGGTGTAGAAAAACAATATTGAATATGAAATGTTTCCAAAAAATTCTTAACTTCCTTATGCTTGAATGGTGTTCCATTATTTGTAACTAGACCTGAAAGAAGACCAAATCATGGCACAATATTTTCTAGGATAAAATGATAGATTACATTAGTAGTTGTGGAATGAAGAGGAATTGCCTCTACCCACTTCATGAAATAATTTGTATTAGTGATTATGAACATATGTCTCAAGGATGAGGGAGGGGATAAATTTCTAATCAAATCCAAACCCCAAACTGAAATGGCCAAATAACGACAGGCACAAAGTTTAAATCCAGGAGCGTGAATCAAATTCTTATGTTCTTGACACTTGTGACATTGATCAAAACAATATTGTTTCATGTTTTTCCAATAATAAACGATAAAAATTAACCTTTGGACCAATGATCATCCTCTGAAATTTCCCCCACAAGCACCCACATGGGCTTCCTCAAGGGCCACATAAATTTCAATTTTTTAAAGACATATAAGGAGAAGACCAGTGAATGATGGCCTATACAACAAATTGGCTAATATTATATAATGAGCCACCAAATTCTGTATATGAGCCCTAGTGTTTTTAGTGGTTGGTTCAGGAAAGATGTCATCCTTTAGATAATTAAATATCAACACATATCACTCATTGGAAATTTTAATATTATTAACTACTATCTTTTTCTATTTTCATTTATTGAGGGTTCAATGAGAGTGTGAATAACAAATTCAAAGTATGAAAGAGTATCATGGAGAGACACAAGGGAAGCAACACTTTCCATTGCATCTACATGTCAATTATCTTTTCACGGAACATTGTAAATAATGTATGATGTGAATGCTCCAATATTGTTAATGTGAGGTATCTATACTTAGATAACTTATCATTTTTTTCTTGATATGGCCCATTAATTTTTTTTATGATTAGTTGAGAGTCTCCAAATATATGAATGTGTTGAACACTTAAGGACAGGGTTGCACGCAATCCTGCGATAAGAGCCTCATACTCAACAGTGTTGTTTGTACATAGGAAATTTAGGAAATACGATAAAGGAATTGGCTTCCCTAAGAGAGGTACTAATATAACTCTAACACTAGAGCTATTTCAACACTTAGAGCCATCAAAGTATACTTCCCATGTTTCATTATCATCAATTTTCAACACGCTTTCGTCAAAAAAAGAATCTTGTTTTGGTAATACTAATGGTGAAGGATCCTCAGCTAAATTATTGATCAATGCTTGCTCTTTGATTTATTTTTGAGAAATGAATTTGAGATCAAACTTAATTAACACCATAACACATTTAGCTAGGCAGCTTAATAAATATTTTTTAGCAAAAATGTGTTTTAAAGGATCAAATTTTGTGATGAATTGCACTTCAATGTTTAATAAATAGTGTCTAAACTTATTGGTAGTGAACATAAGATCCAAACATTTTTTCTATAGTTTTGTAACGAGTTTCATAATCAATTAATGTTCTACTAACGTAATACACATGATGCTCTTTACCATTCTCATCTGGTTGTGCTAATAACACTGTAAGGGAATGTGTTGAAGATAATATATAGAGGATAAAAGGTTTTCCTGGTATTGCTAGTTGTAAAATGAGAGGATTGGCTAAGTATTATTTCAAATATTCAAATTATTTGTGACAATCTTCATTTCATTTAAATTCCAAATCTTTCTTAAGGATCTAAGTAAAGGGAAGAGTCTGATCTACCAAGGATGCCACAAAACAACGAATAGCTTGAATCTTTCCTTATAAGCTACACAATTGCAAAATATTCTTAGGAAGTGACATGTTTATTATTGCATCAATCTTCTTTCTTTCCACCTTAATGCCTCTATGTGACACTATGAATCCCAACAACTTTCCACTATCAACACCAAAGACACATTTCTTCAGATTCAATCTCATGTTGTACTTATAGATTATTTCAAAGATTTGATGAAGGATTTTGACATGATCTTTACATGTTATAGAGAGCCAAAATATCATCAACATAGTCTTCCAAAATGTTGTGTATGAAATAATGAAATATTAACGTCATAGCTCTTTGGTATGTGGCTCCAAAATTCTTCAACTTGAAGGGCCTAGCCACCCAATAAAATGTTTCCCAAGGTGTAGTGAAAGTTGTTTTATTTGATCTTGAGGATTAATGAAAATTTGATTATATCTTGAGAAATCATCCATGAATGATAATAGAGTGTGTCCCACGGTTGAATCCACTATAATTTCAATGTTAGGAAGGGGAAATCATCCTTTAAAGACCCTTTATTAAGATCATGGAAATCCATACACATCCTAATGTGATTATCAGGTTTTTCCATCTCCACGATATTAGATATCCATGGTGAATAATCAATAGGGTGGATGAAACTGGCTTATAATAGCTTTTCAATCTAATCCTTAACTAATAAAGACACCTTAGGATTCATCTTTTGTATTTTTTGTATCACAGGTTTAGCATCTTTTTCAAGGATAATGTTATGCATGACTATCTTAGGGTCGATACCCAACATGTCTGAATAAGTCTAAGAAAATATTTTGGGAAATTCATGTAGCAATGTTACATGATATTTTTCATCCTCATCAAGACACTTTCCAATTTTTAACACCTTCTCCTCATTAGATGGGTCCATTGGAACATCTAGGGTGTCTCCCACAATTAATACATTATGGTTTGGACCATCACAGATTGTCTTGGATTCATCTTGTTCATCATCACCTAGTTCATTTTCTTTCCCAAAGTATCCCTTAACATTCAAACAATAGGAAATTCACCTATTATGATGATTACTAGGTAAAGTATCATTCACTCACAGAAATTCATCTAGAGACTCACCATTTTGAAAGATATCCAATGACATATCATCACATGTAGTGTCTATCATTTCAGGATACACTAAGTTTAATTTTTTCTTAGGAGAGTGTTACATGATAACATTGACATTAAGTGAAGGTCTCTTCACTACTTTCATTTCTTTTGAATGGAAATAACCAAGACCTCTTGTTTTTTCTTGTGTATTAAGCTCTATAGGAACATGAATACCTTGTTTTTTCACTCCACATCCTTTTCCATTATAGCCAAATTGTTAAAGAGTTGGTACCCTCTTCCATAAATTATTTCCATTTCTTTCAAGGAAGGTGGTTTTTCATAATCACTTTCATCATAAGTAGATGTGTAATTCATGTTTTCCTCATTACTAGAAGTTGTGGATTCTTATGTCTTGGATGTTTCAATGACAGATTGTGTTGATACCACTGCAACTTCCTTCTATTTCTCTTTTTTTGGTTTTTATTTCATAATCTTGTATTCCCCAATGAATTTAGGTGTGAAATATAATGAACCCCAATCATCATCCAACAAATTTATCACTGATGAAAGACATTCCTCTTTATGTTCAAGTTGTAAAGGTTCCACTTTTGTAGTTGGTGTCAATGTTCTTAGAGGTTTTTTCATCCCTGTTTCAGTTTGTAAGAAATTTTCAGATTTTGAATCAAATTTTATTATGTAAAAGTTATTGTTGTAAGTGTAATTGATTAAATGATGAAGTGTGGAAGGCACTTCTTTCATTCCATGTATCCATGGTCTACCGAAGAGAACATTTTATGAAAGATCATGGGTCATGACATGGATGGAAGTTTGCAACACAACCTTACCAGTTCTTTGACAGGTAATGTTATCAAACCAAGTGATTATTTACCCACATTATCAAAACCACAGATGGACAAATTATCTGGTTGAATTTTAGTTTTATCCACCCCAATTCTATCTAAAATATTTACACTACAAACATTAAGCCCCGAACCATTGTTGATAAGGGTATGTGTAATCCCAACCTTGTTAATAACAACCATTATCATCAAAGCATCATTTTGTTTTTGTGTTTCTAAAGAAGGTAATTCACTTTTATGGAAGACAATATCCACATTAACCAAATTCATACCCTCAATTAAGGTTGATACATTTTTTGGTTGTGCACTAGGAGGGATCACAACTTTTTGCTAAGAACTTTGAAGCATGCCATGGTAAGTAGGTGATGTTTGAATTAGATCCCATAAGGAAATCTTAGCAGGAGTCTTACGAAGTTTCTCCACAAGATCATACTCCTTTCCACTATGTTGAGGTAGACAAGGGGAACTAGGTAAAATAGGTTGTGGGAGTGGGATCAACGATGGAATGGCTTGTGTTTTACTTGGTTGTTTGTTATTCCTTGTGTTATATGTATAAAAAATTGTGTGATAACTTGGTTGTTGTGACAAATAATTACTAGTGAGTTGTTTTAAAAATTTTAGGATATGGACATGATGTTTTGGTTTGTTTTGAGGTGGTCTTATGATAGGAATGGGTTTTTTTTAGACTTTAGGTTGTTGCATAGGTGAATAAATGATAAGTTGGGTGTATGATTGCATTAATTTTTCTTTGTTGTGTAGGAATGTTGCAAGCCTTAGTGGATTATCTTAGTGAGATGAAGTTCTTAAGGGCTTCATCTAACATATCAAATTCATCAGAACTAAAGGGTTTGATAGGTATGCAATGCACTTGTGGAAAGAGATCTGCTATGATCAAATGACTATGCTTTCTCCAAGATTAATCATTAGATTTCAATTTTAGTTTATGCTCACACATGTTAAGGTTAACTAGGATTGAAAACAAACTTATAGACCTAATGCAGACACATATATGAAAACCTGATTCCAAATTTGCAAACTAACGATAGATACCAATATGTTTTGGAGATCTTAGGTAGATTTTTGGAGGACTAGGATTCCCTAGGGTGTATGTGTCCTGCTAGGTCTCTTTCTGAAATTTTAGTTTTAGAGGCACTAGGGACAAAAACTAACTATGTGACAACTTGCAGACCTAGATTTGGAATTGATTTTGTTTCTATTTTGTGAGTTTTCGAGTTTGGAAATGTGTTGTGAAAACCTAGGGTTTTGAATCTTTGTAAAAAATGAAACTAATCTACCCAAGTTATGCAGTGCTTCAAAAAATGTAAACAATTATCCTACATATCTAATAATTTCCAACACTACAATATTAATTTTTTCATAAATTTGCAATAAATTAAGCAAAATGACACCTTTCTTTCACATACAATAACCCTTTTTGTAAATTTTCAAATCAGAACTCAGCAAGCAAAAACAAATTGATAATCCAAAGGTAAAGATTTGTGCAATTTTTTTGAGCCACCAGTAGCAGGATAGTCACCCAAGGGAGTCCTAGTCCTAGATAAGGGGGTAAAAACAAAAAATTTGAATGTTTAAAAGGAATCTTAGGGATT
>VDFB02263328.1:0-40125 GCA_007258455.2 Sequoia sempervirens
TTTTTGTGCATCGAAGCTCGATGGAGTTGAAAGGCAAAGGAAAGAAGCATGACCAATTGTGTTGGTGCTTTATTGCTGATAAGGATTGGTCTATGTTCCTTTTTGTCTTTGTTTTAGAACTCGAAAGCTTGGAATTTTGTCGTGACTGGTTCCAAGCTATAATCATGATAGAATAGGTCTTTGTTAGTGCCATATAGGGCACCTCTGTTTAGCAAATATGGACATATACAACATGGATTTTGTTAAACTCCATGCTCACCAAGAACATACAATATGTTTCCAACTAGTGGATAGTGCCATATAGTGCACCTAGACTCTAAAGAAAGATTTGGACAGTGTATGCAGAACTCTGTATCTTTTATTTTTAATTATCAATATATTATCGCTACGACTCTGATTTAACAACAAATAAAAATAATGTATAAATATATATTATAAAATAAAAAAATCTTTATAATTATACGAATCATGAAATACTATTGCAATGAGAAAAAATGATGAAAATAAGTGCGTCAACATATTTTATATAAATAATAATGTTATATAAATACTAATTTATTATAATAATTACTATAATTAAATTAATTATAATTATTATTTTTGGTCAATAACAAAGGTTTTTTATTATTAATAAAATTTAAAAAGAAAATACAACAGATTCCTCTAGCACTAGCTAGAGAAGGATTCAAACAATAGATTTCCCCCAAGTAATGAAGCACTATAAACACCACAAAGAAACAATTACAACCATAGGACCTTGAAAAATGAGCATTACACAACACTACATTTTTGACGCACAACTTGTTCTTTCCTTGGTTTGAGGCCGGAGGACCATGGCGAAGTCTCTCTTTCTGGAACACTTGTCTTTCCTCGTTTTAACGACTTGCCAACTGTCCTCTACCTTTGCTGCCTCCTTCTGCCATTCCAAAAAAAATCCTTTTCCTACAAGCCCACCTTCCTCCATGTTTGCCTCTAACTTCTGCCAAATCTCAAATGTGTCCTATTGCATCCATGTTTCCTCATGTTCAAAATTTTCTTGTCCATTTTGACCATCTTCCACACCAATCCTCTCTCCTTTTTCTTGTGACTTCAACATGCCAAATTTCTCCCTACATTCCAAAGTTTTAGCACCACGAAGGTTTTTCTTTGCTTCACCTTCATTAGCTCTCCCTACAATAGCACCATTTGAGATGGGCATCTCAACATGACCTGACCCCCTTGCTGGTTTAAACCCCCAATTGGTTGGGGTAGTTTAGAGTTTCCTTCCGTCTGAGAGTTGTTCTTATTCTGCTCTTCCTTATTCCTAATCTGATTCTCTACTACATAGTGCCTATGTGAGACATCCTGCCACCAAGTTGCTTGTTTAGACCATCTGGGTTTTGCACATTGTGCTCCTATATGTCTAGTTTGGAAGCATCTCCTACACCAAAATAGTACCCCTTCATAATCCAAGAGCTGTACCCAACATCCTTTGGAGGTATTAATTAAGACCTCTTTTGGAAGTGTCTTTGATACTTTCATCTCCACCAAAATCTAGGCATAGGTGAAGTGAAAAAGATGTGAAGAACCCTCATCAACCATCAAGAAATCCCCTAAAGAAATTCCTATAGCCTCTAAGCAAGATTCAAACCAAAAAAGGAGAGGTAAGTTTGAGAGTCTTACCCACAAAGGTACTTTATCAAAAGTCTTTGTTATAGGGTTAAAAGCCGGATGCCAAGGCTTCAAGGATATAGCGAATTTCTCCTTCTAGCTCCAAAAGTAATCACATAACACTTTGTTTCTATCAACCACAGTTTAAAAAACCATAATAAAAAATCCTTTGGCAACAGGGTAGATTTGGATACAACTATCTACAATGGGTTCCCAATGCTTAGTAATCCATTTATTTAAATCACACAGACAGGGCCAAAAACCCTTGAAACATCCTATCAGTCCTAAATGTGAAAACACTTTAACATTGTGCATTACCTCCTCCTTAAGCTCTTCCTGCAAGAAAATCGATGGTTTATTGGCCTTGACATCTTCAATTGATTTTCTCGTCGCTTGGTGGTGAGACTCCGGACGGGATTTCACAACACTTGCTTGACTTTCCCTTGCATTCTTTTTGGAGCTCGACTCGTCATAGCCTTCGCCTAGTTTGGAGCTTTCCCTTGCTTGTTGTCCTGGGTTCTTCCGCCCGGGACTTCTTTCCTCACCCCTGCGTCTTACGTCGCTTGCATTATGGCCTGAAGTTTGCATGCTGCTCCCTGTTCGACCGCACCACGTTTTCAGCACTGTAGACACCGTTGATTTGGAGACCCCCAAGCTTCCCTTGGGATGCCTTCGCCGCTAGGTTCAGTTCAGGGAAAGCCCTAGTCTCTACAGTCCACGACAATTGACCGTTGTCATCCATTGTTTTAAATTAATTATAATTATTAATATTAAATTTTAGTATTAATAATAATAAAAATGAAATCATTATAAAATTGATTATGATATAAAAAATAGAAAGGTTGTTTTTATATTTAAATATTACTTTTAAAATTTATTATAAAACTACAATTAGGAATTGTTAAATTATTTTAAAATGAATATGCATTTTTATTTAATTCATTTGTATAATGAAATTTAAGTTTTGAAAATATTATGGTGATTTAATTATTTATTTACTATATGATTAATTTTTCATATTTTAAAAACAATACAATTTAATTGAACCCAAATAGTTTAATTTTAGAATGAGATTTAATATTTAAAAATATTGTGGTGATCTGTTTATTTATGTGTTATATGATTAGTTATTTAGATTTTAAAAATAATACAATCTAATTGAACCAAAAATGCAAAAGTAGGGATGTATATATTGAGAAGTTAGAATTTAGTGTAATTTTAAAAAATGAAATGATTTTGGTACAAATAAAAAGAAGTATTGTGCTAATAGGATAAAGAGAAATTGACATTTGTAGCTATTTACTGTGTACTAAAATGCTTAAGAATAAAAAGAAAAAATGCTTAATATTAAATTTTAGTATTAATAATAATAAAAATGAAATCATTATAAAATTGATTATGATATAAAAAATAAGTATTTTAGAGTGAATAAGATATCAAATGGATTTAAAACGGTTTTTAAATCTGCTTGAAAAAATGTCTACATACAATGAATGTAGTTATGCTAGCTGCTTGTCATTTGAATGTCAAATTCAAAGTAAAGAGTTTTTCCTTATATTGAATTTTGCTTTTTGATGGATGCCATTGTAATAGGCCTCGTAATTAATTATTTAATAAATATTATAAATATTAGTTATTACGTATATATTATATAAATATATTGATTAATTATTTAATCAATATTACAATAATTAATTATAATATTATATGCTATTAATATTATTACATGATTAATATAAATCAATTTAATACTTGGAAAAGATATATCTTGACTTTATTTATATATATTATTTAAATATAAATAAGCTAGTAATAAAATCAATAATCTTTTTTAACACTTGCTACTTTTTAATAATTTTTTTTTGGCTTTTATGCTGAAAACATTAATTGAATGCTGATAAAGCATCATGATATTCAAAAAGGATTTTACTCGCTATTTATTATTATTATTTATCTATTTAAAGATACCTTCCCGCTGGATTTGGTCACTGCCTGTAATTCCAAAAATAACTCCTTCCATTAACACACAAAACAAGACCTTATCTACGCATCGCCACGCGGCTCCAACTCTGGACCATTCGGGGTTTTACAAAACAACGTATTTAATTTCTATGAATTGAACTCGTTAGAAACAAACGCCCCTTGAATCTCAACCTGCGTGCCCCCCCTGGTCCACCGTTCGAATCTCCAGAGGGCCGCAGATTTAGCCAAACCCTTCAGTCAATTTATAGCTGATCTCGGATTGAAAAATGCTTTGAATTGTAGGGCTGCGGGGCCTAAGGTCACATGGTAGCAGCGGAATAGGAGCGAAGGAAGAAAATAAGAATGGACGAACGCTGGATATGCAATGAGTGCACCGTTGGGAACGATAAGGACATTAGCGCATGTATTGGATGTGGAAACCCTAAGCCGGCGGTTGTTGGAGTTCAGCCCTACGCCGCCGTCATGCCCGCTAGAAATTATGGGGTTGTGAGGGGGGCCGCTCCTGCGCCTTCTCCGCCTCATCATCATTATAATCATAATCAGGTTGAAGAGGGAGGAGGATCTGGTTTCTGCTTTCCAGGTCTTGTCGCCGTTGCGCTTTCTGGAGCTCTTACAGGCGTGTTTGCCTTAGGTACTAAGCGCTTTACCTATTTCTCTGTAGCTGTTTGTTAATTTCTTTGCTTGGTAAATCTTGGGTGAGGTTCTGCGACACCGTTATGGCAAATTATGTAACGAAAGGAGAGTTGCATTCATTCGTGAATAGCTCAACTGATATTCAGAAAGCCCTTTGGGTTTCTCGGATTGAGGAAACATTAAACTTCTCACGACTGAACTCTGCACCCTTATGCTCAAATATACCTTATAATTGTAAGACTAAAACATCGGCTTGGAATTGTTACATCGCAACATTGCCGCACGTTTGCTGGATGGCGTGGCTCCTTATTGCCTTGGGAGGACGGTGGAAGAGAACTAACCAATATCGCGTGTTAGAACTGAAGAAGTGCCGGTAACCGCAGAGGACTGGCAGCTCAGTTGTAGATTACCCCTTGAGTCCTAGCTGGTCCTTCCAACATAATAGGATATGAACATGAGTTACACTCTCAAGAATATTCTTAGTTACAATCTGGATGACACTCTCCTTTACTATTCTCTTCATGTTTTGCCAATGTTTTTGATTGATACAACCAAGTTTCATAGATATCAGCATCTCTGCTCTTTAAATAGCTGGTTACAGCTTGCTGATAAGTGTTCTCCTATATCATAAATCTCCTTTGGGTAAGCCGTTACTAGTCACGACAGGGCATCCATTCTGTCAAAGTCGCCAGGAATTTGATTAGTTTATTGTTAGTTTATGATTGGGTGTACAGTTTATTAACGTGGGAGGATTTGAGCCACACTTGCACGTTACTTATTACCATTACACCACTGCCACTTGAGTTTTTCTTACATGTTTTCAGGTAATTGCAATTTGGGTTGCTAACTGAATCTGATTGTTTTATGTTAGGGTTTTGTTTGTAAAGAATATAAATGCTATATGTATTGCCTCAAGCAAATACTCTAAAGTACATCCATAGTTTACAATGGATATGTTAATACCTCACTATTCTAAGTTGATGCTTAGAAAAACACAGAATTTCATCTGATGACAGAATTTAGGAAACAAACAAAACACATTGCTATAATATTAGGTAGGAAATCTGTAGGAGTGTGTTTACATATTGCTTCCTTACAAATTTCATTAGTGGCAGGCTTCTAATTGTATCCTGTCTCATGTCTTTCTTGACAGCAAGTCCACCTTGCTTCCACTGGCTTCCTCGATCTAACTCAATCAGATAATATATAGAGAGCAATGCCTAAAAGAAGGTAGTTAGGAGAAAAATTCCACCTAACTGTTACTCCTAGTTGTATCAGTGTGATATCATAGGTCGACATAGCTGTACAGATCATTAGGTCATATTATAGACCTGTAACAATGGGGTCCCTTGGAGGGGACAATTGTAAATAGTCTCATGCTGCAGGTAGCCTAGTGGAATATGAGAACATGAGAAAAGCAAAATTTGGCTTGTTTGCTTGTAGTGGCTGGGGTGTAATGCATTGGTTTTTGGGATTGTATCAAATGCTCAATTTTAGTAGTGCCGCTCTATAGTTGAAGAATATCTTCTGTCAAATTTCCTCACTAACTTGAATGTTAATGCAAGGTTAGTAAATGATGCATATGGTTGATGTGATGCTGCACAAGAATAAATCATGGGTGGTTCAACTCCGGAAACAAGGGACAGGAGCATGCTAATGTTAGTCTATTGGTAGTTGGAAATCTTTTTTAGAGTTAATATTTTGCACAAAGCAAGAAAAGCAGACCTTTTCTTAGTCAAGGTGGCATTCTTTGTGGGTTGTCCGAATCTGAGTTATTGAAGGTGATGCACTGCAAATCTGCACAAAAAATATGGGATAAGTGGAAAATATTTATCAAGGAGATGACAAAGTTAAAAAGGCAAAGCTTCAAACTCACAGAGGACAGTTTGAAGGCCTCAAAATGGAAGAAGAAGAAAATATTGCTCAATACCTACTTCGTGTGGATGAGATAGCCAATACCATTAGAGGTCTTGGTGAAGAGATCGAAGAATCCAAAGTTGTGCAAAAGGTTCTAAGGTCCCTCCCTGTGCGATTAGATGCAAAGGTTTCTGCCATTGAAGAAATGAGAGATCTTGACAATCTAACGAAAGATGAGTTGCATGGGATACTAACTGCCTATGAGATGAGAACCATTTATCAAACATCCAAAAAGGAGGCAGCCTTCAAAGCTTCAAGAAAAGGAAAAATTAAGGAGCATGAACCAAGTGACAATGATGATTTAGATGAAGAAGAAGCTCACTTCATGAGAAGACTAAAGAAGGGATCAGGAAAATACAAAGGAAAGTTACTTTTCAAGTGCTTCAGTTGTGGAAGAGTTGGACATTTTGCTTCCAAATGTCCATATGCAAAGAGTGAGGGCAGTGATAATGAGAAAAAACCCCAATACTACAAGAAGGGTTATCAAGAGAAGAAAGGGAATTTTCAAAATTCCAAAAAAAGTTTTTATTCCAAAGATTACATCAGCTCATCAGAAGATAGTGATGGAGAATCTTCAATGAAAAAGAAGAAATACTCTTTATGGCAAAAGAAGAAAAAGATGATCAAAAGGAAGATTAAAAAAAAAGACCAAGGAATAAGATGAAGGTGTAGATCTTGAAGAAGAGCTTTTCTTTGCCTATAATGAGATTGAAAATTTTGAAAGAAAAAATTCAAAACTGAAAGTACAGCTTCAAGAAAACAATGAATCAAAGGATAAAGCATCACAAGCTTTTGAGAAAGCTGAAAAGAAAATTGTAGATCTGAAAATTCAGATCGAAGAGGCCAAAAGAATTGAGGAAGAAGTGAGAAATCAATTGAAGATGAAAGAAGAAAACTGTGAACAACTAGATTCTGAAATTGTTTCTCTAAGGAAGCAATTGGACAAAGCTGTGGCTCAAGCAAACAGGGATTTGAAGAATGAAAAGAGTGCAAAAAATCTGAACAAGATCATCAATTCTCAAAAGTCTACATTTGATAAAAGTGGCATTGGATATGAAGAACGTCAAAGTTCCATAGCAACTAAAACAAATGAAGAAAACCGGAAAAGCTATGTTGATAGTCTCAAAAGTGAAGGAAACAAGGTAAAAGAAAGTCATAAGGCAAGCTCACATTCTGAAGTTAGAAATAATGTCTTTAGAAAACCTCTTCCATTCAAGCAAGCTCAAAGAACTAGGTTTCATAACTCTTTTTATGGCTATTGTTTTTCATGCAATCATTTTGGTCATAAGGCTATGGAATGTATGGTACATGCAAGAAATAATTTCAGTCATAGAGCTAGGGATTATGGAGAATATTGTAAAAATAATCTTGCATGGAACAAGAACAAAAGTCAAGGTTTCAAGAATAAGAATCTGAATTTTTTCCCCCCTTTAATGAATGTTAATGTCATATGCTACAAATGCAATAATTTTGGTCCTACTGCAAAGGTTTGTAAGAGTAATTTTGTAGAGTCTCCTAAACAAAATAAAAAAGAATAAAACTCAAAAATTTTGGAGAAAGAAGAAAACAGAAGAAAAAGAAAATCCTATGATTGTTCAAACAATACCACATGCACGAAATGAAGGTGATCAGTGGTACATTGATAGTGGCTGCTCAAGACATATGACAGGTGACAAAAGCAAATTTCTCACTTTGAAGAGAATGAATGGTGGAACAATAAGGTTTGGAGACAATGCTTCAGCTAAGATTTTAGGTAAAGGCACTCTTGTTCTAGATGATGGAAGGACAAAAATTGAAAATGTTTTATATGTTGAAGGTTTAAAACACAATCTTCTTAGTGTGAGCCAGATGTGTAACCAAGGACACACTCTTACTTTTAATTTTGAAGAATGTGAATTAAGCAAAGAAGGCAGATCCATTGCTGAAGCTAGTAGAGCAAGCAACAATCTCTACATTCTTAATGACCTCAAAAGTGAAAAGTGTTGTATGACTCAAGAAGATGAATGCTAGCTGTGGCATAAGAGATTGGAGTGCCTAAGTTTTGACAACCGTGTTAGGATCAACCGCAAGGAAGCAGTGAGAGATATGCCAAAGCTCTCAAAGCCTTCAAACATAATTTGTAAAGAATGTCAATTTGGGAAGCAAACTAGAGGAAGCTTCAAGTCCAAAGAGTATTCTACATCAAAGCCTCTAGAGCTAATTCATACAGATTTATGCGGGCCAACCAGAACAAGGAGTATGCAAGGTGAAAGATATTTTATGCTATTAATTGATGTTTTGTTTAGAATGACATGGGTTTCTTTCTTGAAGGAAAAAATTGAAGCTCTCGTCAAATTTAAGGCATTCAAAGCCTTAAATGCCTTCAATCAGATAGAGGAGGAGAATTCACTTAAAGTGAATATGAAAATTTCTGTGAAAATCATGGCATAAAAAGACAACTTTAAGCTGCAAGAACACCACAACAAAATGGTGTAGTTGAAAGAAAAAATAGGACAGTTCAAGGGATGGCTAGAAGCATGCTAAATGAGTCCAAGGTTCCTGATTCTTTTTGGAAAGAAGCAGTTCATATTGCTGTTTAAATTCAAAACTGTGGTCTAATCAGACTAAATGGTAGCAAGACTCTGTATGAATTATGGAAAGGTAGGCTAGCGTTTGTGAAGTACTTTAGAGTGTTTGTTTGTCCATGCTATATAAGAAGAGATGAAGACAATCTAGCAAAGTTTGATCCAAGAGCAGATGAAGGAATTTTTCTTGGATACTCTTCAAAGAGTAAAGCCTATAGGTGCTATAATAAAAGGTTGCACAAAGTTGTTGAAAGTGTAAACATGAAAGTTGATGAAGAAAGAAATCTTCCAAAAAAGATACATGAGGTTGCTGATCAAAATGTAGAGTGCAATGAAGACAAAGAAAATGAAAAAGAAAAAGAAGTTGAAACAGTTGAGCAGAAGACAACATCAAAAGCACCAACAAAGATTGTTAGAAATCTGAAATAGATTGAATAACCCAAGGAACTTTTTAAGAAAAAATTAAAGTTACATAAACTGGAAAAACATAAGAATGCAAACTAGGATTCTAAGAGATTATGCAATGTGGATGTGACAATATTGCATTAAGAGCTTCCAAGCTGAAAAGATACAATGCAAAGATGTATGAATGGATGCAAATACAAGCTAGGTAGTGAGTTTATATAGAACTTAGGAGAGGAGGTAGGTGGCAAATCCAACCAATAGGAATCAACCACAAAAAGTGGAGGATGCCACCAAAAGTGGAAAGTGGTTCCACCCTTTAAGGAAGGGGACTACACATCACATATCTCCTAGTTATTAAATAATAAACTCACTTTATTATCCTAAGCAAGCTTAATAAAAGTGTAGGAAAACACCAAGACGAGGGGAAGATATATTTACCCTCTAAGAAAATAAAAACCTACACCAACAAAGACACCATCTAAGTTTATACAAAGGAATCATCCAATAGAAGATGGTAGGACAAGAACAACAAGAAGGATGGTATTCAGAAGATGAAGACGTATCCTTGTTGTCCAAAATTGAACCTAAGAGCTTCAAAGAAGTAGTTGAAGACAAGTATTGGATAGAGGCCATGAAAGAGGAGCTTGATCAAATTGAGAAGAATGAAACTTGGGAACTTGTTCCAAGGCCCAAGGATAAGAATGTAATCGGTACTAAATGGGTGTTCATAAACAAGTTGAATGAAGATGGCCAAGTTGTGAGGAACAAGGCAAGACTTGTATGCAAGGGATATGCTCAAATTGAGGGTATTGATTTCGAAGAGACTTTTGCTCCAATTGCCAGGATGGAAGCCATAAGAATGTTCTTGGCTCTTGCTAGTTTTAAAAATTCCACAATCTATCAAATGGATGTAAAATCAGCCTTTTTGAATGGAAACTTGAGGAAGAAGTTTACATAAAACAGTTTGATGGATTTATCATTTTAGAAAATTAGAACTATGTTTGCAAGCTAAGGAAGGCACTTTATGGGTTGAAACAAGCCCCCAGAGCTTGGTATGCAAGTTTGGACAAATATTTACAACAAACAAAGCTTCAAAAGAGGTATTGTGGACAACAATCTCTATGTCATGAATGAAGGTGATTACATGTTGATTGTTGTTGTTTATGTTGATGATATTATTTTTGGAGGCAATAGTGAAAAGATGTGTCAAGAATTTGACATTAACATTCAGAAGGATTTCAAAATGTCTATGCTTGGTGAGTTGTCTTTCTTTCTTGGTTTGCAAATTTTACAATTAGATAAAAGGCATATTTATTTTTCAAATCAAGTACATTAAGGAGATGTTGAAGAAATTCAAGATTGAGCATTGCAAACCTGTGAGTACCCCCATGGTTATAGGATGCAAGTTGAGCAAGGATGATGAATCTCTTGAAACTAATCAAACTTTGTATAGATCTATGATTGGAAGTTTATTGTATGTAATAGCTACACGAATTGATATTATGCAAGCGGTTGGGTATGTGGCTTGATTTCAGGCTGAACCAAAGGACACACATGTAAATGAAGTAAAAAGGATATTCAAATATCTTAAAGGCACTATGGATTTTGGATTGTGGTAACCAAAAGATGAAAATTCCACCCTCACAGCATACACAGATGCAGATTGGGCCGATTGCATTGATGATAGAAAAAACATGAGTGGAGGTGCATTCTTTCTAGGAGATTATCTTGCTTCATGGTTGAGGAAGAAACAAGCGTCTATTTCTTTGTCTATAGCCGAAGCAGAATACTTTGCTGCAGTTTCTTGTTGCACACAAGTTTTATGGGAAGCAGACTTTGAAGGACATCAAGGTAGAGTATGAACATCCCATCTCTATTTCTTGGACAATACAAGTGCGATTAACATTTCCAAGAATCCAGTCATGTACTCCAGGACAAAGCACATTCCAATTAAGTATCAGTTTTTAAGAGAGCAAGTTGTTGATCAGCAGATAAAGTTGGAGTATGTTTCCACTAATGAACAAATTGCAGATATTTTCACCAAGCCACTTCCAAAGGAAACCTTTGAGTACTTGAGGAAGGAGTTGGGAGTGATATCACTCTCCTCCATTCATTGAGAAGAAGTCTAGTTTTAGAGAGAGCTGATGATTGTCATATCATTTAGCTCTGCAAAAAAGAAGTTTCAGAACAATAAATAATTCCTTTGCCATTGATGTCAAAGGGGGAGAATTGAGATAGGGGGAGCTGTGAGACAGGGGCAATTTAGAAAGTTTGAAGTTGCCATTGATGAAAAAGGGGGAGATTGTTAGGATATTGTCATATTGATGTCAAAGGAAATGTGCAATAATATATTAAAAGACATGCAGTGATATATTGCATGAAAAGGTGGAGTTGAATAAATGGATAATTGCATGAAATTGGAGTTGGATAATTGCATGCAAAAAGAAAAAAGTAGGGCCAAGCATAAAATAGCAAAGTAAGTCAAGCATAAAAAAAGTAATGCCAGCATAAGAAAGCAAAAAAGTGGCATACAAAAAAGCAACACTAGCATGCAAAAAGCACATGCAAAAAAATAGCGCCACTTTTGCATGAATAAAAAAGCAACGCCACTTATTAAGCAGTGCCAGTGGAGTTTAGTTAAGTCTTGCATAAAAAAAGGTAGCACCACTCATGCAAAAATTAAAAAAACCACCTTATAGGTTTAATAAAAGGAGATTGATGTTTTTTTTATAGATAGAAAAAGGGGCGAGTGAAAAAGAAGCAGAGTAGCAGACATGAGATAGCAGGCTGCCATTAGAAGGAGAACAATGGTGTAAAGGGTAGATTTGGACAAGAAAAGTGAGTTTTGAAGAAGCTGATTTAAAGAAGGGGTTTGCTTTTATTTGTCTTTCATTAAAAGATATTATAGTTATACTTGTTAGTGTGTAGGTTGGTGCCTATCAGTTTTGATATGTTGGGTTGGTGCTCAGCTATGAGTTGGTGCTCGCTTTTGTAATTGAAGATTGGTGTCTCTGTAGGTTGGTGCCTGCTTATTAATGAAAGCAAATATTTTGTTGTGGTTTTTTCCCAACAGGGCTTTCCATGTAAAACTGGTTTTCATTTTGCTTGTGGTTCATTTGCACTATCAAGTTTTGATTATTTAGTTTTTAAAAAGTTTAAAATTGTCCTTATACTGATTCACAATCCCCCCCCTCTGCCTAGTATAAGTGTGTGCTCTTCAGGGAGATGTCTGGAATACATGGGTGTCAAGTAATTTGCTTGGGATGTGAGTGTTGTTTTGGTTTCTACTTCATGCATGCCTTTACATTGGTTATTGGTAATGTGCTGCAGGGAAGATTGAGGATTACATGTACTGTTATGCGCACCAATTATTTTGTGCTTAAAAACTATGAATTACTATAGGATTATTTTCTCCTTAATTTGTGATCTTATATTTTAATCGCATAGCTTGAATATTTGTTCGTTCTAGGAGTTGTTTGTATGGTTGTTATTTTATTGATGTTTTTCTTCATCATCGTCTAGTAAAATACCATTTTTCGATGAAAAGGTAGCATCACATTGAAATTGATATAAATTTTCCAATATGCGGTCAAGTCTTCCTTTTCAGAGGCAAAGAGTTCATATCCGTGGCTTACTAGACACTACATCTAAAGCCTATTTAAAAGGGGTATTGCTTCGACTCCGATTTGATATTGACTATTTTATGCACTCTTGTGTTATTGAGTTGTATTCTCATAAGGAATGAATTTTAATTTGTTATGCCAAGAGGTGTTAGTGGCATCACTGGAGAGTCATGTTGTGACCTTGCATAAAAAAAACTAAAAAACAGCTGACATATATTTAAAAAAAACTAAAATTATAAAATAGCTCCTAAGTAAATAAAGATAAAATAGTTCTAAAGTAAAATAAAATAACTCTTAAGTAAATAAAATAACTTTTAAGTAAATAAAATAGTTCTTCAAATTAAAAATTAAGTAAATAAAATAATTTTAAATAGCTTAAAAGTAAAATAAAATAAAAAAAAAAGTTTTTAAGCAATATAAATAAAATAATAAATTTCTTAAACAATGCAAATAAAATAGAACAATTCTTAAATATTTGTAAAGTAAAATAAAATAAAATAACTCAAGACTAATATTTCTCGGTGTTTTTTGATAGATGTATGTAAGATATCTATTCTAGCATACCCATCTTTAGAAAAATCATTGTGGAAGATGTGGAGAGTTTTCATTCTAGAAGTGCCTATTCCACTTAAATCACATATTCAAAGAAAAAATAGCTGCCTCAAGAACGATATCTTTTGGCATCTTTTACATAATTTTTTTCTAAAGATATGTATGCTAGTTAATTTTAAGCTGTGATTCCTTAAGGTCGTCAAGACACCCATTGTTTTGTAAAGCCCTATAGATTGAGTTATGTAGAATTCTCATATTCATATTTTATTTCCATCTCAGTAAACATGGAATGCCCTTATGCTATAATAAGACGTCTTGATCTCGGTTTCTTTATAGATTTGAGTTCTTGTATCAATCTCGTAGAGGGAAAGGCTTTTCAAAGTGAGCATTGAACTCTATAGCACATAACATGAAGGTTTTAGTTGTGCGGACTTGGTTGATATGTAAATCTTTGCAACATATATTGGAAGTGTGTTTCAGAGGGCAGTGATATGTATTACATGAAGGGTGTTTGCAATTTTAGAACTACAACACTCAAGAATTTCAGTAGTCCTATTCCTAGGAGTTACATATTATTTGGCACATTTGAAGTATTTTAGTTATGAAGGAGTTTGCTGCATAACCTTTTCCTTTACAAATTTGTAGGTCTTCATGTTTGCAGTTGGGCATTGTTTGCTCATTTTTGTCATTTATTTATGTTATCATTCTAAATGATGATAATTTACCAGAGCTGAAGGCCACAAACCTGTGCCTGTAAACTATAAAGCATTAGTGTGGATCTTGCTTTGCCGTTTAGGAGTGAGAAAGAATGTAAGAAAATATTATTTAATAGAGTTCAAGACTAATGACCATTTTTAATGAAATTTCTCATGATGAGAAAGCATATTTAGAAATGACCTCTACCATGGCTGTTGTGTTTCAATAAAGACTATGCCATGTAGACACAAATTTGCTGCTCTTGGAATTCTGGAGACTAGCAGACTGCTATATTGAAATGATTGACTGATATGCGGATTGTTTGAACTATTGGCCTGTATCAAGGAAAGATAAACTCGTCTCAATAAGTGATTTCTACTTGAGGAAGATGGCTCATTGGCTGGAGTCTTGTATCATCCGAGGTCTAGAACATCCCTAACTATTCTTGCAAGATGCTTGCAGCTGCTGCAGTTCATCCCTGATTTGAGAATGTAAGCCCTAGGATATGGTGGCATTGGTAAGAAATCTGTCCAATAGTTGCATTCAGACAGAGGCATTTTCAGGGTCTAATTTTGTGAGGATGGAAAACACAACAGACAAAGTTCTAATGGAAAATAACTTTCATACCTGGAGTGTCAAAAGTCAGTCGCACTGTATGCATAATAACTTTTGGGGAACAATCAATGGCCTAACAAAATCCACATAGCCAGAAAATCAATTCAGTTGCAGAATTGGGATGAGGAGCAATTTTAGTATGGGGCTTGATCTATCTAATTCTTAACTACATCTTATTATCATATGTTTGGGATGAATGGATGAGTTGTTTGGGTGGAAAGCACCAAATTAGGAATTGTCATTAGAACAACAGTTTTGGAGGCTTTAAAGTCAAGTAAATGATTAGAAGTTTTCTATGGAACAGTTGCAGAGGTGGTTATAAAACATGAGGTAAATGCTTGGGATCCTCCTTAAATCTATTTACTCCAAGTGCTTAAATTGTGGCTTTTAAACTGGTCAATCGCCTTTGCAGTTCTTGAAAACCATGATTTATTGTAGAGGAAAGTGATTGAGTGAAGAAGAAACTCAACAAAAGATGCAAGCAACAAAAAGAGTAAAAGGTCAGCAACAAAGGTCAAGAAGGTGTAGCTATTAGTTAACCTGGCTTGTTTTGCCATCATGGAGGGGGAAAAGCTTTAAGACTATATTAATAATGAGAGTTCAAGATTAATCCAGCAAATAATTTTAATACATTTTTTAATCAAATTTCTCACGACTTTGGAGGAAGCATGCTTATAAATTGATTCTACTGTTGCTTTGTTGTTCCATAAAGACTATGCTTTGTAGATCCAACTTTGCTGCTCTTAAAATTCTGGAGAGTAGTATGCTGCCATATTAAATGATCAAACAATATGTGGCTGTTTGAACAAATGGCCTTATCAAGGAAAGATAAATTTTCCTCAAAATATAATTTCTTCACAAATGCGTCATGTAGAATTTTGTGCTATTTGAAGTCTAGGATATCCCTAGCCATTCTTGCAAGAGGTTTTAGCTGCCGCAGTTCGTCACTGACTCAAGAATGTAAGCCTTAGCAGATGCTGTTATTGGTAAGAAATTTGTCCAATGCTTGCATACAGAGGCAGTTTTTGGGTTTAGTTTTGTAAGGATGTAAACAGCAACAAAAAAAGCTAATGGAAAACAACTTTCATACCTAGAGGGACAAAATGCAGTTGCACCAAGGGAACATGTACTATGGCGAATAATCAAGGGGTTAATGAAATCCATCTAGCAAGAAAAGTCATCAGTGACATAATAGAGATGACAAGGTCACATCTATTGTTCTTGATCTATCTGACTCTGTTTGGGATAAATTGAATGAGATGTTTGGATAGAAAACACTAAATGCTGAATTTTCATTAGAACAACTTGTTTTACTTTTCTAGGCTTGAAAGTCAAGTAAATGATTAGAGGTCCTTGATGAAACAGTTGCAGAGGTGGTTATAACACATGGGGAAGATGCTCAGACTCCTTCATTAAACATTTAACTCCAAGTTGCTTCAAGTAAAATGAAGAAGAAGGCAACAAGATATATTGTTTGTCAAAAGCAAAGCAAGCAACAAAAATGATAAAAGGTCAACAACAAAGGTCAGGAGGTGCATTGCTGTCATTGTGCGAAAGCCAAGCCACATAGCCTAAAATGGCAAGGATAGAGCAGCTAGTATCCAAAAAGGTAAGGTAAAGGAAAATAAAGAAGAAAGAAAAGCATATTACCATTGATAACTCAATCGAGATCATATGGTATGGGAAGATTGGCATAGATAAGAACAAATCACAAGAATTCTTATTTTGATTGGATATTATCATATTGCTAACAAATTGGTTAGTCACCACAAGAGGGGAACAAGCTACATTTGCATACTGGGGAATGGGGGAGAGGATGACAAAGGAACCTCCTTGACTCAATTGCACTTCTGTTTTCTTCAACTTCCCTGCATCCATGGGTTGCTTGATAGATGCTTCTACTGGAGATCTATTTGATTCATCAATAGTACTAGGCACCATTCTTTTAACTGATAAATAAGAAAAGCACTAATCTTCTACTAGATTGCCTCGCTTTGATTTTTTGATTTACCCAATCCGCAATTCACTAACAATTACATGATCCAATCTTGAAGCATCTTTGCATCTAAATGCTATATATTCATAGTGTAGGACAGCTTCACGCTGGTCTCCACCGCTATCTCATCCGTAGAAGTTCGAGATATCCATCTCCACTTGAGTTTGAGCAGATGTAGAATAAATTAAACCATTCATTTTAGGGTCTTGTTGATGCTGTTTCTTTATGACACAACAAACATTCTAGAATAAAATGTCAAAGACGCTTTATCCCCTTGAAAAACTACCTCGTATGCTAAGACTGCAAGAAAGGTCATATGGTAATTCCAATGTTTCGGTTAGGTGTGGATGAGCTCTGTGGTTGATGTGATTTGTTGGGGGCACAATAGGGATTTACTTTTGGTAGGTTACTCAGAAAAGCAAAGACGCGAATACAATATCATTTTGGAATTTTCTGACTTTGAAAAAAAAAGTGAAAAAAGAGTAAGGGTTTAGGAGTCCTATGTTATTCCTATGAAATCAAGAGAAGGCGAGGATTGAGTGAAACTAAATAAACAATACTTTGTTTCGCCACGCTAAACGACAACTACACAAAGCAAGTGCAATCTTCTGGGATTTGTGCTTAAAATTTCTTTACCACGAACAATACCATCAAAAGAACAACATTATTCGAAGTAAATGTTGAAGCATCCACAATAAAGCTCAGTCTAGCTTTACGCATTGAATGAAAAGCATCCACTCAAAGAAAGTATGAGCTAAGTTTCACTAATCTTTGCTATCAATCTATCATTCCCTTAACATACATTCAAATGAAATTCTAACTCAAATTTACTGTACGAGGAAGAGAAATATGCAATCATGCAACCATTTGACAATGAAAGGAGTCAAAGCACCTCATGCATTATGAACTTTATTATCAAAATAGTCTTTTGCAACAATCTCATAGAACTCTCTCTCTTATTCTCTACAATCTCTTCTAATCTCTAATTCTCTATTGATTCTTCTCCTAATGAATAATGATAAAATGAGAGAGAGGGGAGGGGTTTATATAGAGTTCCCGAATATCAAAATGAGATTAACAGCCGAGATTTAAAGTAACTAAACCCTAATTAGGGTTTCCTAAACATCAATCAGTTAACTGAAGAGAACTTCATGCACTGGGAGTTGCATCCTTATCCACTCACAAAGCACTATGTTCGGTGAACCTGGACATGATCAGGCTAACTTCTTCCATGGCAATGTCCGGCAGCGCATTGACTTTGTATTCTAGCAAGTCCAGACTTTTTGCATATTCTACAAAGGTGATTGTCCACTTTGATTCATGCAACAAGAAAGTATCTCTGATGGTCATGAAGTTGAATGCCTTGGTAAAATTTTCCTTCATGATTGGTCCAAAAATGGTGGAGAAAATTCTTTGAACTTGCTCTTTTAAATTTTCTAGCTGTAAGTGTTTCTTTTGGACAATATCTTTTTCAAGCATATCTGTAGCCATTTGGTAAATCTTACTCCGAATCTCCTTTGCCTGCTCTTCAATTTTGGTGCCATCTTGCTTCACCCTTTCCAAGACTTCTCCTTGTGAAATCAGTGCATAGTACCAGCCGCTGAAATCATATGCAGCTCCAACTTCAATAATCTTGTCATCAATCAGCCTCTGCTTTGGAACGCCCTTTAGCTCTCGAAGACATAGGATAATTTTACTCTAAATATCTTGGAGGCCATCCCATGCTTCTGCTAAGTCTGCAATTCATGATAACAGAAAGGAAGTTTGCTCATACACATATGCCAGCTTCTCCGCGAATACCATCGCCTCTTCTTTCTTTCCATCCATCCATTCTTTAGCTTCTCTTGCTGTAGTCAACTCCTCTTCAAAAATTTTGATAGGTTCCTGTGAAGAGTTTGGAAGTGGAGGTGTTGATTGGTCATCTTGATTGACTGGCCTGATTAAGTGTTGGATATATTCTTTCAGACGCTCAATCTCTCTTTTCTACTTCTTCTTTGCCACTTCTTTCTCAAGCCTAGATTTGATGGTGGTGACGGAATTGTCTAGGTCCTCAACTTCTTGTCCTTTCATTGTTGGACCCATATCAATAGTTGTGATGGCATATTTGTTCGAGGCAATCTCATCTTGGAATTTATCAACTGTAGGCACTGCAATCTGCACTATGCAATTACCAGCCTCATCTCTTTGTATGGCAGAAAATTTCTTGGCTTGCTTTCTTGTGGCAATCTGCTCTAGCCTAGCCAAGAAGTCTACGGTATCGTCCTCTTCAGGTACCTCTACTGGCGCCTTTCTCTTTAGTCTTTCTTTTAGCCAATCCGGGATGGTTGACTGTTCAATTCCATCTTCTTGTTGATCTTGGACGTCCTGCATATCCTACACTTCTTGCACTTCCTAAATTTTTGGCATATCCTGAATCTCTTGCACAAATGGGTCTTCCTGGATTCCCTTGAGGGCGGAAATCATTCCCTCTTCAAATTTCTCATCCATGATGTCCATGTCATTGTCTGATTCCAGAATCTTCGTGCCTGTAGGAGAAGGTTGATCATCATCTTCCACTTGCATTGGTTCCATATCTTTAATAGGCGAAGGAATTCTAACTTGCTCCCAAGACTCTTCTTCCATGGCTAATATTTCAGCTATATTTCTGGATGTAGCCAAATGAAGGGGCCTGGATTTGTGCTTCTTTTGAGAGGGTCCTTCATCTATTGTTTTATTCTTATTCTGCTTTGCAGAGTCATCAATCTCTTTTCTTTTTCTCATGTTGGCAGCATCCGTTGGTCCATCTCCGCGAGATGCACCGGCATTTGATGAACAAGACTCCGTATCACCCATCAATTCATATGTGAATTGCACATTTCTCCGCCGTAGAACTTGTACTTGTTGGTCTATCCACCATTGTGAATATTTGAATACAGGCCGCATGAATGTTGCCAAGTCACCCAGCTCAGGCTCAAACCATCTGATAGGAGGAAGTGGCTCCCTTTCATCGAAGCCCGGCTGTACGTATACTCCATCATCATCCAGCTGGTCAGGTACTCGAAAGAGTTATGTCGCCCTTATCATATTTAGTGGCAATCTTGACCACAATCTTTTCCTCACATCATATTCATCAATTGCATTGGCCCAAAAATCCTCTAAGTCTATCATGTGCTTATATTTTTCTCCGTCCACAGTTCCAATGTGATGGAGTGGATCAAAGTCACTCCTGGGCTTGTAGGATATGAACGAGTATTTTTGCATCTCTAGTCGAGCACTCTCTGCTGCTTGCGCCGATGGACATGATTCTTCCATATTGTCAATGAAGAACGGAAAAGTGACAGCTGCTTTCTGTTTTGGCCTTTGGATACTCCAATATGTCTCCAACTGCCTTAGAACTTCCAACAAAACCATTTTGTTGGTCGGATAAATGGGCAATCTATATGGGCGTCCTAAGAATCCTTGAATCCTGATGTAGGTAAATTTGGGAAACTAGATGAACCAGGATCCATATCTGCTAATCAGACTTTTGGCCTCGCGGGTGAGCCTCTGATGTGTCCCGCCTTGGAGAAGTCGAGTGATATACATAAGAAAGGCGTCATGTGCTCGCCTAAAATGTGACTTCTCTTTCAGCTACAACTGCGGATAGCAATCGTAGGACTTGAACTGTCCTTCGCCGTTGCCGACTACACCTTTGCAAATCAAGCCAGCATACTTGTAAGTCCTTGCAAGCAAATATATGATGTAAGAGCTCATATGAAAGGTCTTGGTTTTCTCCAAGTTGACCAACTACTCATGGAGACTGTCACTGATCATTCTAGACTAGTTAAACATCTTCATCCCGGAAATTATTTCGTCAATGAAATAATACATCCAGGTTTCAAAAGGCGCACCTTGAGGATTGCCTACCATTCTATTCAGCAGTAAGACAATATCTCCATGTTCTTCTTTAAAATCAGTTCTGGTCAACTTTTTCAGCATCTTTTTGGCAGTAGGTCTAGGCTTCAGCAACTAGGTCTTGTTTATATTTGATGCACAAAGGTCTTGCTAATCTTGGTAAAGCTTACGTGCATCATCTTTGGTTCGATAAGATGTCCGGTTGTAAGCTGGAATTCCAAATGTTTCTTGTATGGCTGGCTCGGTCAAATATGCCAGTACTCTT
Source organism: Sequoia sempervirens (assembly GCA_007258455.2). NCBI lineage: Eukaryota > Viridiplantae > Streptophyta > Pinopsida > Cupressales > Cupressaceae > Sequoia > Sequoia sempervirens. Next base: position 20,773 of record VDFB02263328.1, read on the forward strand.
CCATCAGTTGCTTCTATCTGTCTTTCCTGTGCATTATAATGCAATGCACACTCCACCATGAGCTCTGGGCATTCTTTTGCTGGTGGAAATCTAGCTGCATGAACAATACCGTTGCGCATCATCCTTCTTGCAATTGGCTTAGGCAAACATCCATCACTTCCGTACATTCTTTTCTTGAAATCATCAAAGTCAACATGGCCAAGGTTGGTGTCCACAATGTTCTCCCATTTGGATTTGATCTTGGATTGCAGCTGCGAACCCTTACTGGCGAACTTCATTTTTATTCTCTTGAAAATAAATCTGCAAGAAGATACAAAGAGAATATTAAAATTTAAAATTTAAATTACTCGAAAAATATTCCAGCTAATTGACAAATCAAACTTCGTGAAGGATTTATGTTGGAAATGAAAGAATTAACGAAGTTTTCATGCCAGAATGAAGTGAAGAAAATAAATCTGCCTAGCTCTTCTGGAAAAATGAAATGGTCAAGATCACAGTGCTGGCTGGTATGAATTTGCTTCCTTCACTTTGCTTCAAACTTTTTCAACTCTCTTGCCTTACCCTAAATTTCTTCTTACAACTTTTCTTTTGAAAATTGAATGATTTGAAAAATGAGAAGCGAATTCAATTATAAAGATGAGAAGTTCGACTCATTTAGCAAATTTCAATTGTTTCCGTTAAATCAAGTCTGAACTTGGTTTGCACTCAGCTTCTGAATGGCAAATTTTATCTTCAACAACAGTCTCCTGGAAAGTTTCCACGTTAGGCGCCAGTTCAGTGAAGTTCTTTTTGTCTTTTTCCAATTTTGAGAAAATTTCAAATTTATCTCTTTGGGGTGTTGAAAAATAACAATTAAAATAATAAAAATAATTATTTTCATGTGTCGTTTTCAACCCCTTTATTTTATGGCATTTTATTTTTTACTAAGGAAAATTTGATTTTCACTTAAATTTTTTCTTCTTGCCTTTGCCTTAGGAAATTTTTTTTCTTTCCACTTTATTTTGCCATAATTTTCCAACTTCCTAAGTCTCAGGCGAATTTTTTTAGACATGTGAATGCTAGACATAGGAAAAATTCTTTACTTTCTCTATGTGTGGCATATTCTCAAGGTGCCAAGCATATCATTTAATATTCCAATGTCCAAACTTAGGCAAATTTCTGACTTTTTTTATTTCCACTTGGTATGGCGGACTTCATTCATTATCAAACCATGCATTTTATCAAAGGCGGACTTAGTTTATAGTGTTGCCATTCAATTCTTACTTAGCCCATGCTCAAGCCACTTCACTTCTCCATATGGCGGACTTGCTAGTCATCTTTTCCATTATACTAATGCCTAGGGCAGACTTTCCATTGTCTCAAGCCATTTTACATTGCTAAGGGCGGACTTTGTTCATGTTTGTGCCATGTCATATTGCTCTAGGCGGACTTTCCATCACCTCTTTCCATTCTACATGGGGCGGACTTGTCTAAGTGTTGAGCCATCTTTTGTTGTGCTAGGCGGACTTGGCTTAGTGTTTAGCCATTTTCTCTTGTAAGCTGGGCGGACTTTGCTTTATTCCTTGCCATTCTTTTTGGAGCGGACTTCACCTTAGCTCATGCCATTCTTCACTATGCTGGGTGGACTTGGCTTGACCTCATGCCATCCAACATGGGCCGGACTTCATCTTGTGTCATGCCATGGCAAGGCGGACTTGCTAGGAACTTATGCCATTTGCTTCTTTATGCTGCTGGGCGGACTTGGCACTTCTCCATGCCATTGTCTCTTCTTTATGGCGGACTGGGCTGAAGCTCTTGCCATTAACTTTGCTCTCTATTCCCTTTGCTGGTTAGACTTTCAGTCTTCCTTCCATGCCTCCATGAATTCTTACCTCCATACTTAGGCAAATTCACCATGATTTTCAGTCTTTTCTCAAAAAATTTCCAGATTTTTCAACATTTTTCTGTGATTTTTGGACTGATTTTTCCAGATTTTCATTGATTTTCTGATTTTCATCATGGATTTCATGAATTTTTCAAATTGATTTTCTGTGATTTGCATTGATTTTTTGGAACTTTTGAATGGATTTTCAAAATTCGGGCACCTTCTAAATATAGGAACCCCGCCAAAAATAGAAACTTTTTCCCAAAAATAGCAACTTTCCAAAAATATTCCCTAAAAATAGGAAGTCTAACTTTGGGCTAAAATGCCAAAAAATGAATTTCTAAAAAATAGGTCTTGGGTGGAGACCCCAAAAAAGATAGGAGATGTCAATAGGAGATGTCAATTGGATCTAAACGACAACATCTTCGCTCTCTGCCCTCTAAGTAATCGTATGGTGATGTTTGTAATAATAATTCAGTTTGAATTCTTCTACTTGACTTGGTGACCATTCAAAACTCAAACTCTAAACCCCAAACGAGACCCTCGCATTAAAACCGAGATGCTAAAACCTGAAAACCCTAAAAGGTAACCATTAGGTCCCCATTTGCAATGGGGCTGATGTGTGAATTAGGTCACAACAGTCTAATGTCAAAAAATTGCTCAACATGTTTCCAATACATGCATCCACCTAGAATTGAAGTGGGAGGTATGATAATCGCACCCAAACTAGCATTACAAAAAAAGTTTCCATCATGGTGTTAAATGCAAGGAACCATGGTTTTACCAGCAACATATGTTTATTCTATAAACACGGGCCTTTATCCAAATATGAAAGATCTATCATTAGTTGCTTGACATAATAGCTCAAAAAATCCTTCAGCACTGTGTTAAATTTCTCTAGAGTCCTTAATGTTCTTAAGTGAGATTTTAAAAATCCATGCATGTAGATTAGAACGACTTGGCCTTAATAAGCTAAATTTACATAACCCTCATTTAGAAAATTTGACCTCCTCCCACATTGCTTCTTTGCCAAGCCTTAGCATTGGATGGATGCTTGTGAATGGGATGATTGTAGACTGTTGAAAACCCAATGATGCTGAAGGTAGCTTAGATAGAGAAATATGTGCAATTAAAGGGGCAAAGGCACTTGAGGTATTCCTCCTCCTGATTTTTTTGCAGCTTCAAGTTTTAAACACCTCATGACACCTTGTTTGCAAGGGCTGATTAGTGTTGTCGATGCTGTTACCTTGGATTGAAAAGGGTCCAAAATATCTTTACTCAATCTAGCACCGACGCTCGCCACATAATAGGCAAACTCTTTATTGGTGGAAATCGTACGTGACTACTAACCAATCGTAAGGACGCCATGCAGAGATCCAATAGAGCCCACTTTAATAATGACCCCTCGCCCAATTCCACAAGATGGCAAGTGTCTTCCAGGAGTTGAGACATTGATGGGGAAAGTAGGTACAAGTCACCAAGGGGGAGGGTTGTTGTATACACCCTCTTAGGCTTGGTATATGGCTTCAGGCAGACCCATCATGTTCCTTCTCTCAAAATCTTAATATGCTTGGTGCTTGTTAGATAGGCTAAGTAAGGACGCTTTATGTAGAGAGCCGATAGAGCCCACTTACGACCCTCCCCCAATTCCACAAGATGGCAAGTGTCTTCTGGGAGTTGAGACATTGATGGGGAAGGCAGGTACAATTCGCCAAGGGGGAGGGCTGTGGTATACACCCTCTTAGGCTTGGTATATGGCTTTGGGCGGCTTGGTATATGGCTTTGGGCGGACCCATCATGGCCCTTCTCCCAAAATTTAATACGTTTGGAGTGTTGATAATCTATGGATGTGATGTAATTGTCTAACTTTCATAAGTATATATATGTATATATTTGCATATCTTGTTCATATGGTGTTTGTAGGTTTCAAACCCGAGATTACATTATTAAAGAGTTATTTTAATTGGTAAGACGAATCCTAATCCTAGTTGCTGCAATTTGTGTTCAATAGGCAAATTCTAGGGAAAATTAGGATAGGGGACAATATAGGCACAGAGTACTTAATGGGCTCATTGATGTCAAGGCAAGTAAGAGTTGCTCGTTATAAGAGTGGCTCGATATAATAAGAGTTGTCTGTTGGAGAGCAAAACAAACTTGAGTATATCCGTTACACGTTACCGTTGAAGAGCGTATGTTTAAATTAAAGATTTAAACATTTGAGATATATGTGTGTTTGGGTTGACATAGAATGGAGTTCAAATTTAATCCAAGGTGGCCGACTTGTGAAAGAGAAAAAATTAATTTAAAGATAATGTAGAAGAGTAATGGGTCGATTTGGTTTTAGAAAGGATAATGAACATGTAATATGGGCCAACCGATATCCTTTGGCACCTAAAGCAAAAGATTTAAAATTAATTTGAATCGCTCTTGAGATGACCGACTTCCCAATATAGGCCGACTTCTTGCAAGTTATATGGCCGACCTCACATATATGAGTAGCGCCAAGCAAAAGGATTACATACATTAAGAGGAGCGCTGATTAGTAACTACATATAAGATGCGGTTATGATGAATATATTAAGATGTGCAATCTGCTTATAAGGAGAAGCAATTATATTGTAATTGTTAGTTTTAGACCACATAAATGTAAATGAAATACAACACACTAAACAAAGAACACAGCGAATTACCCTGGGAAAACCCTCCTCGAGGGAGAAAAACCCAGCAAAATATATCTCTTATATATTGAAAGAATAAGAGCAGAAATCTGCTTACAACTCAGGCCCAACACAAGGCTGAATTTGATACAATGAATGGTGAAACCTCTCCTTGATACAAATGAATGTAATTCTTCTTGAAATCTGATCTGCTGTTAAAGATGGCGATCTGCTGCTAAGTGCGAACTCGTTCTTAGAAAATGCCTATTGAAATGAGAATGAATTGATGATCAAATGATGTATATTCACCTCCTTTATATACAATGATGGTCGACCTCTTCTCTAGGTCACCCCCCTATAAAAATAGGAAATATAAAATATTTATTTGTACATCAAAAGGTCGACCTGCCTTGAGCATTATTTCATTTTATTTTATTTTATCTAGGAGAAAAAACATCTCCCGCCGCTATAACACTAACACTCCTTCTTAGCTAGGGAGGTATTTTCCAGATATCCTTGTCATGGAGTCTCTCAACATGACACCCACAATGGCTACACCCATTTGTGGAAAAACCACATCTTAGTCTCAGAGATGTACAAGAGTTCATCGCGGAGTCTCAGCACGATGTGGTCATGGAGTCTCTCAACATGGCGTCCACCATTGCCCATGTGTGGAAGAAACACATGTACAGTGTCCATCCCGAGTCTCTCATTGTGATGTGGCCATGGAGTCTCTCAACATGGCGTCCATAGTTTACTCCCATGTGTGGAAAAACACAGTACAAAGGGTTCATCCACGAGAGTCTCTCAGCGTGATATAGGTCATGGAGTCTCTCAACATGGCGTCATATGGCTACTCCATGTGTGGAAAGAAACACATCTTCGTCTCAAAGATGTACGAGGGCTTTTACCTCATATTTCTCTGTCTCAGAGAAATATGCATTATAGCAAGGCTCCAGCGATCTTTGGAATTCGCATCTCAGCAAAGGCGACATTCCTCCCACTACTAAAGCTTGTGCAGTAGCAAACTTCACTCTGGAAAGAGGCTTGGTGAGAATATCAGCCATCTAATCATCAATGCAAATGTACTTGAGTTGAATTTCTTTCCTCAGCACCATGTCTTTGATGTAATGATACTTGATCTCTACATGTTTTGTTCTATCATGAAACACTGGATTTACTGAGAGCTTCACATAGCTTTGATTATCACAATGAATCACAGCTGGCTCCAATGTTTGACCAAACAATCTTGCCAAGAGCTTTTGAAGCCACACTACTTCTCGAGCTACCACACATGCTGCAATATATTCAGCCTCTGCAGTGCTTAGTGCCACAGAAGTATGCTTCCCACTACACCAAGAAATCATGGTAGACCCCAAACTGAAGCAACATCCAGAGGTGCTCTTCCTATCAGTTACACTCCCGACCCAATCAGAATCAGAATAGCATTGTAACTTCAAATATTCACTAGAAGTATATCTCAAGCCATATCCCATAGTGCCACACAAGTATCTCAAAATATGCTTTGTTGCAACTAGATGTATTTGTCGTGGCTCACACATGAATTGATTGAGAGCACTTACTGCATAAAAAATGTCTAGTCTAGTGTTGAATAGATACATCAATGATCCAATCAATTGTATATACATGGTGGGATCTACCAAATCTGAATCAGCTGCTGAGTCACTCAACTTCTTCAAATTTGTCTCCATAGGTATAGACATGGACTTGCAGTCCATCATCCCAAATCTCTTCAAGATGTTTATAGTGTATTTTCCTTGGCTTAGAATAATCTCATCAGGTCTTTTCCACACTTCCAGTCCTAGGAAGGAATGCATAAGACCAAGATCCTTCATCTCAAACTTGGAGGCTAACTTGTTCTTGCATTTGACAATGAGATACTCTGCTCCAGTGAGAAATAAATCATCAACATAAAAAGTATTAGAATATCTTTTCCTATTTGTAGCCATTAATGGCCATCGTTGTTGCTTTTTTCTAACTTAACGATTGTTTTGCTTTTAAACATATCTTATGCTCTATATAACAATGCTCCACGAGATAGTCCCTTATACTTTCCGTTTCCGTGCAGATGCAAGCGAGGGGCCTTGAGGCTTGGCTAGAAGCGTACCACAGAGTCCCCTTTTGACCACCAAGTACCGGAACCTTTTAGGGGACGTTTTGCCAGAAATCGGGGACTTTTTGCCCAAAAAGGGGACTTAGGGTACCGCTAGGAGTACCCAGCACGGCCCAGCTATCCCTCGTCCGTACCGAGTACGGCTAGCCGTACCCTACGGCCCAGCAGCAAGTAAAGCGCTTATTTTTAAAAAAATAAAGTTTTTTAAATTAAAATAAAGGTATGGGGGGTCCCACAAGGGGCGCCCCATGCCACTTAACCTAAGTTTCACCTTTTATGTGGCCTAAAATGTGAAAAACAATTCATTCTTATTTCTTGCCATGTGAAGTGAAGGAGAGCAAAAGAAGAGCAGCTGAGTGAAAGAGAGAAGAGCAGCTTGAAGAGGAGCTTAGGGCATCATTGCCAACATATTAGAGGTATGTTTCTCATCTTTGTTTTGTATTTGCTATTTGTTTCTAATTTTTGCAAGATTTTTTTAAGTTTTTCAACACATAGGAAGGGCATTTAGGGTGTTTTTTTTTTGTTTTGAATTTGCAGCTCTTTGAAATCAAGAACTTCATAAATTTTTTGAAAACAACCATGAGTAACAGCAGTGATAGTGAAAGTCATGATATTGAAATCCAAATGGAGGAAAGAACTCAAACTCAAAGAACTAGAAATAGACCTAGAGGTGGTTCAACTCCAAACATTAGGGGGTCTTCAGAGACTAGGAGTGGAGTAGGGTCAGCAAGTTCAAACCCCTTTGAATGTCCATCTGAAATCCTCAAAAAATGGGCAAAGGGCCCATTTAACCCCAAAAAACCTCTACTACAATTTGCAACAAGAGTTGATAGAGACAAGCAAAAAAATTCGGGGGGTAGTAGAGTATGGGAGTGCCATTTGTGCGAAAAACAATATAGGGGCAGCTATACGAGAGTTTATTGCCATCTTTTGTGGATTGGTGGTCAAGGGGTGAAAGGGTGTAGAAAAATAACCCAACAAGAAAAAATTGAGGCAACTAGATTGCATATGGAGGGGGAGGCATTATCAAAAGGGGTTTCAATTGAGAGTTTGCAGCCTAGTTCGAGAATGTCTACACCATCAATGGATGTTGCTTCAGCTTCTCATTCTCATGTGGGGGAGGATTCTACTAGAGGAAAAAAAAGGAGTATGAATGTTGCTGATATGTTTAATGTTACAGCAAAAGATGGGGCTGATTCTTCTATTGCCAAGTTTTTTTATGCTAATGCCATACCATTTCATGTCTCACGTTCACCATATTTTAAACAAATGTGCAAAGATATTGTAGTTGCTGGTCCCTCATATGTTCCACCTGGAGAAACTAAGCTACGCACCACCCTTCTTGATAAAGAGTACTCCAAGGTGAGTGTTTTGATGGAGGATATGAGACAAACATGGTTGACAGATGGCTGCTCCATAATCATGGATGGGTGGACCGATATCAAACATCGGCCACTCATCAATCTTATTGTCACTAGTGTAGCAGGCTCTTATTTTCTTAGAGCTATAGATTGTTCAGGCAAAAGGAAGGATGCAACCTTCCAATTTCAAATTTTGAGAGATGCTATAGAGGAGGTTGGAGCCTCTAATGTTGTGCAGGTATGATTTTCTATTTTTCTTTCTTTCTTATTTTTTATTTTGATTTTCTTATTAGTTATTTAAATTTTTTGATATCTATATTCTAAGTTCTTAGATTCTATACTAATCTCATATCAACTTGATGATATGCCATTGCCAGGTAGTGACTGATTCAGCCCGTGTGTGTAAATTAGCTGGATTGATGGTGGAGAGTGCTTATAAGCACATTTTTTGGACCCCTTGTTGCGTGCATGCATTGAACAATACCTTGAAGGACATTGGGAAGATAGATTGGGTGAAGGCAGTGGTTGCAGAGGCTAGAGAGGTGCAAATGTTCATTAGGGTGTCAAATTTGGATGTCTCTAAGAACATTTTCGAGGAAGGAATTCCTCAAGCCCGTGGAGACTAGATATGCCAGCTACTTCATTTTATTGGAGAGGATGCTTGAGGTCCAAGAGGCTCTACAATTAATGATGGTCAATGCAGAGTGGGGTAGATGGCATGAGTCAAGCACAGCGGAGGGAAAAAGGGTGAAACAAAAAATCCTTGATGATGACTGGTGGTCCACAATGAGGTAAGAAAATTGGCATTGCTGATTTTATTATTTATTTGAATTATTAATTTATTTCTTAAAGTTAATTTTATTATTGCTGATTTTCATTGTATTATTTAATATTTATGGGCTAGCTGATTTTAATTTTTGTAACTTGTTTGCACTTGCAGATATGTATGCTCCTTCATCCAGCCTATTGTGCAAGTGATTAGATTTGCTGATACTGACTCTCCTAGCCTTGGAGAGATTTATGAGACCTTTGATAGTATGCTTGGACAGGTCAAGCAAGCAATTTATAGCAAGGACCCTTCTTTGACATTTTATGAGGAGCATCTTAGGCCCATTGTGACGCGACGGTGGGACATCATGAACACCCCGCTTCATATGGCAGCCTATGCTCTCAATCCGAAATGGTATGCACCGAGGCCTGGGAGAGTGGCTCCATCTCGTGATGAAGAGGTGAAAGAAGGCTTCATGAAGGCCCTTACAAAAATGTATAATTCAGAAGAATCTACCATACTTCACACACAGTGGCTTGCATTTGTCAATCTTTGTGGTCCAACCTTCAGCAAACCAAAGGCGAGGTCGGATAGAGCTACATTGGCTCAAACCGACCCTATTGGATGGTGGACGTGGCATGGGAAGGATGCACCAGAGTTGAGATTACTTGCCGTTCGCCTTCTTTCACAGGTTGCCAGTTCCTCTGTTGCAGAGAGGAATTGGTCCACATATAGCTTTATCCAATCGGTCAAGAGGAACTGCCTTACCTCTAAACGATCGGAAAAGTTGGTGGCAGTACACAGTGCTTTGCGGCTACAGGATCGCCAGTCTAGTGAGTATCGTCAGACTCCAGCCTTACGTTGGGATGTTAATCCCGAAGATGCTATGCAGATTGAGGACGAGGATACACATGAGGGATTAGTTGGGGTTCCATTGGTTGAGGCAGATCCTTCTATTGGCATGGACATTGACACTGACTTAGACTCGAGCTCTGATGGCGAGGGCAATGCTGATTTAGACCTACCTTTTGCTGATTAGGGACCTTGGACAGCGATATATTTTCTTAGTTTTATGTTTATCATGTCATTTCATAGTTGAGACTTGGAGCCTTTGGGCATTTTAGTTATAATTATCAGACTTTTATATGATATGTATGCACATTTATAATGAAAAGCATTTGAACTTTGTTAATTTGTTCGCCAATTCTCATGTGAAATCTCAATTCAAGTCTAGTGATATGTATTAAGCTTATACAATGTCTAGAATGAATGCTTTATCAATGTTATGCTATGAACATTTGAAATTTCTCTATATTTTTAAAAATTTCCCTTTTTTTTTATCAGCCATCCCCTAAAAAATGACCCAAAAGTACCCCCATACCGAAAAAATCATCGTGATAAATTCTCCCCATCCGAAACCACTGTGGAGCATAGGTTGATGGTGGAAATCAAAAGAACTTGATACTCACAAAAATAGTCAAAAGGCCAAATCTGCAAAAACCTCACCCCCATCCATATGCCATTGGATGGGTGAGGGAGTGTGGTAGAGCAATTTGTGACAATTGTTGACATCACCTCTCTTATTTTATCAAGCACTTCCAAGATGAGGAAGTTTGTGATGTGACACCCTTGGAAATTTGTGATGATTGGGACAGACCTACACATACAAGTGTCATGATGTCTATGAGGCTAGACTGACAAAAAGTATGGGATGGCTCCCACGAAGAGATAGTCTTTAATTAGTGTGAAGCAATGTTGATGTATCATTGGCCAAACTGGAACATTTCCCCTACCCATGATCAAATTGAATAAAAAATAAAAGGTCACAATTGCCACTTGTGCTGCAACATTATCTTAGACAGCACAACAAAAGCAACTAGATCAGACATTTTCAAGATACAGAGATGTCCACTTCACTAGTAGGTGTACCTTTGCATTGCCAAGATGGATCACTTATGGTGCAACACACACACACAAAGTTTGTGAGAACCACCCCTCAAATAGATCACCTACAATGTAATACATGCACAAAGTTTATGTGAAACCACCACTCTGATGGATTGCCAACAATATAACACAAGCAGAAAACTTTTGTTGTGGGTTATTACACACTCCACAATAACATAAGCTCTATTACCATTTTCTTGAGTTACTAAAGGAGGGTATAGTGAAAGAATGTCCAACCATGCAGTCCTCAATCTAAGTAACAAACACCAAAGTCTAATCAAACAGCAAACAATACACAGCAAATGCATGGAGAAAATGATGTCATTAGTCAACCACAATAATTACAGCAAGTTGTCAGGCATTCCAATCATGCCTTAAAGCCTTGCATCACTCATAAACTGAAAGATCTTACAATTCATTACGCTGGACTTCACTAGGAATTCATTCTCCATTCACACATAAATTACAAAACAATTCCATAACTGAGTGTTACTGCAAATCTTCAATCCTCTTTCTATACCACAATGAATGTACACTTAGATCCTCACTGATGCACCTTTAGATTCCTGATCTCAGCTACTTGGATTCACACTCACATCTAGCTTCCTTTCCTGAATCTTCAATTACATTCTAAACTGTAAAACCCATTTCTATCCTTTCACCTCCAACACTGCCAACAGGAGTCTAAAACCTTGGTTTATATAGATGATTCACAAAGGCAATCCACAACTCATCAAGAAAGAATACTCGCTATGATCGAATCCCAATGTCAATTTACCTGATGATCATAACATTTATCATTTGCATCCTCTTTTCACCAATTCCCAAGCATAATAAATCCTTAATTAATTTGAGCCAAAAAAGATCTTCACTAAGGATCAACTTGGCCCCAAATCATCAAACATGTACACCTGTACCTTGGGAATGATTCTTATTGGCTCCTTTCTTCATCACAAGTCATGTGATGCATCCTTTTTATCCTCCAAGTAAAAGAAAACAACTTCAAATTAAATTATTAAACTTTGTACCACCCTTGATCATGCTAAATAAGCAAATAAGGACCAATGGAGTTACATAATGGCCTCCAAATGATGAATTGCCCCTTAGGCAATATTGCACAAGCTCCAGCCTGCTAATTAGGCCTCTATCTTCATGCAGACAACAAATCTCAAAAAATGATTATGTGCCACCACAATGTTCATTCTTAGGCTAGATATAGACTACTGTCAAAACTGCAAAGCCACACTCAAACGAAAACTCCAAAACTCTGCCAAAAGAATGTAAAACACACAAGAAAACAAAACATATATATTTAAGTGATGCAAGATTGCACAACCCTTAAGATGCTCGTGCATCACAAATGCTCAGTTGTATAGGAGGTAAGTACTTTAGAATGATGAGATCATGAGTTGATTCAAAATGGTCACATTCAAACAAGTGCCTTTACCTCGTGATAGTCCAATTACATTGCAAGAAAGAAGGGCAAGGTGCAACAATTCTAAATTGACCATCGTGCCCTAAATAATATCACTATGAAGAACGGGTATCTAATTCCTTGCATCGATGACCTCATGGACTAGCTTAGATGGAAAAAAAATCACAAAAAATGATGTAATACTACATTATAATCAGGTACCTATTGAGCTAGCTGATATTTTGAAGACCGCTTTCAAGTCCAAGGATGGATTGTTTGAGTGATTGATTATGCCATTTGGTCTAACAAATACATCCACCACTTTCATGGGAATGATGAATGTTGCATTCAAGACTTTCATTGATTATTTTTGGTCTTTTACTAATATGATATCCTCATCTTCAGTAAATCTTGGGAAGAGCACCTACAACATATTGAACAAGTTATTTCAACTCTATCGCAACATAGGCTCTATGCCAATGTAGAGAAATTCTATTTTGAAATGGATAGAACCCAATACTTTGGCTACACTATCAAGAGAGATGGTGTATGTGTTGTCCAAGAGAATATTTAAGTGATAAGAAATTGGCTAGCCCCAAAAAGTCTCATAAAACTTGGGAGATCTTTAGGCCTAGAAAATTCTACAAAAGGTTTGCAATTGAATTCTCTCACATTGCATTGCCTTTAAACTAGGCAGGGGTTCCCAAGTAAAGTTCATATGCAAAGAGGCACAGCAACGAGCATTCACATACTTGAAGCAGATATTGTGTTCAACGCTAATTCTTGTTTTGCCTAATCTGCAACCATGTTTTGAGATGGAGATAGATGTCTCTGAGCATGCACTAGGAATGATCACCTATCGCATATCACAGTGAGCTTTTTTTGACATAGTGCATAGCTATCCAAGATATGAAAAATAGCCCTACACTACTGTCCAGATTTGTAAGCAATGGAAGCATTAAATACAAGGAAAGAGATGGTCATGCACATGGATTGCAAGCCTCCATAGTTCAAGTAGACTCAAGGCAAGTTATAGAATGACTGATTCAAAGGTGATCTATATATCTCCAACAGTTCCACCTCAATGTGTTACAGTTGCTAACTTCTTGAGCTGATCTCCAATTGCAGCCTTGAAAATGGTTCCACACTCTGGGGAACATGAGATAGCAAATGACCCAAACTATATCTCAAAGATCTTAACTTTTCTGACATGTACCAGAGGCTGGCAACTAGACATTAGATTCTTGACTATCCCCTGGAGAACAGACTCCTATGCCACATGGGGCACACTGGTGTTCCTATTGAAGAGCATCAAAAGATGATCTAGGAAGCTCACTACAATTGGGTGGCAGAACATTTTGGGATAGAGAAGTTTCTACTGGCCAGAACTACATAAGAAATTGTATATATCCTATCTTGCACAGCCTCTCGATTCCTGACAAGTCCTGCCAATTTGTTTTCATGGATTTCATGTCAGGTCTCCCTACAAGCAGACATGATCATGATTTTGTATACGTTGTGGTTGACAAGTTCTCAAAGATGGGATTTCTGATCCCTTGCAAGAAGGGGTCCAATGCAAAGGATATTGCTAAGATCTTCTTTGAAAATGTATAATTCAATTTTGGCCTACCATAGACCATCGTGTTAGAAAAGAATAGTGGGCTTCTCAGGCATTTTTGGTCTTCATTATGGATATCAACTGACAAATTTGATAAAATTCACAGCATTCCATCCACAGACAAATAGGCAGAGAGAAGTTCTCAACTCGTGATTATGCACATTCTCCAAGTGTATCACTCAAAACATGCCTGTACATGAGATGAGAACTTACCCTATGTCCAACATAGCTACAATCGAGCTCTTATTAGCTTTCAATTGAAATAAGAATCTATGTTATTCCCCAATTTGTAGTTGTCAATCTTGACTCATGACCATGAGGTTTTCACAGCTTATGAGTTAAAGAGTAGTAAGCTTCTGGAAAAACCAGTGTCTACTTTATGTTTCATCAAAAAAACATTTCAGATCACACCATGATCCATCATTAGGATGACAATATAAAAATTTCTTCTTGTCAATCTTGTCTTGTTTGAGTTTTGTTCAATCACTGCTTATAATACATTAAGTTCCTCAACAAGTGCATTGTTTCCTGAATTATCAGCTTAAATCAGATCACCTATCTGTTTCAAGTTTGTAAACTCTTCCCAGCAATTCAATCTGCAAGGTGCACCTGATGCGTAACACTGGCCTTGGATGTCTGAATTTCTTTTGTCAATCTTCCTGTTGCATTGGTAACTCCAGTGATGCATATGCCCCAGCAGAGTCTTTGCTTGTAAACGTATCACTTTATATCAAATATTCTAGGGGCAAGCACAGTTGATGACCTAGCATGGCCCAACCAGAAACACAATACTTTTGTTGAATGTATATGTAACTTGCTCTTCGTTATAGCTATCCCACTCTTCTTAATTAGTGTGCCAATACCTTAAGCTTTATGAAGTGTGTTTTCTAGAGGGCTCACTAACCCCTCCTAATGCTTTGAAATGTGGCTTGTAATCGTCTGAGTTTGGTCTGTGAGAAGAGAAGTTCCTTGTTAATTAGGTGATCGTCAATCTTGTTTGCCAGGCAGCAACATCATGTACGCCATGCAGTAATATCATGTAAGACACCAATTCTGGCAGGTCTCATCCAGGATGGCCTTCAGGGGCATCTAGAGATTTCCTTACTAGTTGGAGGTTACAAGCTGGAAGGCCTCATCCAAGATGGTCTTCATGGGGCAGCTAGTGATTGCCTTACTGTTAGGGGGTTTCTGCATACTCTTTGTATAAATGTAATATGGACTTATATACGCATTTTGCTATGTATGTAATTAAGTGTGAAGTTGACCTTTCTGTTGCTTAAAGTAGAAGTTTGTATGATTCAGTGTTGTGTACCGTGTAGAAAGTTAGAATAGGTAGAGGGAAACAAGCTGACTTGTAATGGCTAGGGAAGAGAAACAATTTTTAATCTGAAACATTTAGAAAGGGAAACCAATGAGACAGATCTATAAGTTATATTGGGTAGAGAGAGTAGAAGAGTTAGCTTCTAGAATGGCAAGTTATTTACACATATGTGAATAAACCAAAGACCGAATTATTGTAGTATGTATCTCTCCCAAAGAAGAATAAAATGTACTCTTTATTCAGATTTCTATGTTATGTATTTTACTGCATCTCTCATGATGAAGTCCCCTCTGCATTAGATTTCATGTACTTTTCTGAGTACTAATAATAGTTTATCAAGTTTTTAGTTAGATGATTTTTTGAGTTTTGAAAATAACCTATTCCAGACTACAGAAGATGTCTTTGGTATGACTATGTACCATGTATAACCGGCATATCTCTAACCCTTATTTTTCAAGTTAATGATAACAAACACTGACTCACCCTCATCACCATCCTCATATTTTCCATATAGACCTAGCACTAGGGCTGAAGCGTCAAAATCATTGTTTGAGGCTTTGGGAAAGCCAATAACATAAGCACATGGGAGATCTTTATGACCATTACTGGGACAGAGGACATCCCCAATGCTATCAAGCTATGGATTACTCTTGTCTGCATCATCCAAATTCAATTTTACAAGACCATTGGGTTCGCTTCACACCTAGGGACATTTGTTATTCTCCTAGAGCATTCCACCCTCAACTTCATGTAAGCAACACAGAGACAGAAAATACTACATTCAATAAATCTAAAACCTCATCTCTTATCGCCTTCCCTCAAGACAATTTACATGTTCTGACTGCAAGAAGCTAAAATTTTGAACTTCAAATATTGATTGTATTTATTAAAGATAAATGTCTGCAAAACTGATTTCACCAAGCAACCTCCTGAGCTTTGCACCAAATACAAACAATATAAAAAATCCCTACTTACTCAAAAGCCACATGGCTGAGATGAGCTTTGAATGTCTCAATTCCTCAATAATTAATATTACCAGCTTTTTGTGATGGTTTCATATAAGAAGGCTGTATTTGGAAACCAAAATGTGTTAATTTTATCTATGAAGGTTGAGCTGCTAATTCCTTTTGATACCTCATTTCCAAGACTTTTTTGTGGGAGTTTGAGTGTTTATTGGCTGAAAATGTAGGACTAGCAGCAGGTCTGTATTCTGGTAGAAGTTTTCCAGACCGGTATCTCACCCCACAAGCATTGCATAGTGTCTTAGGACCCATTGGGCCATCTCTCCATTGTGGGGTTTTACTTGTGCTGCAGTGCATGCATTTCCTGACCTTCATTGCCTTCTGCACCTTTCTAATGAACCCCTGGTTTGTCTTTTGAATTTTTTTTAATGGATCAGAGTTTACTTGCTTAGAAACACTACAGACTGAAGCATTAGCAGAGAAAAGATTTTGGTTGATTCTCCAATCCATTTTGTGGTGGTTCTGCACATGAATCTTGTACTTCGGAAGCAATATGTGTTTGTTTTTCCTGATAAGCAAGTTCCCTCTGAGCCTTCCTTTCCAAGACCAACTTGTGGGAGTAAGAGTGTTTATCAACTGAAAATGTAGGACTTGCAACAGGTCTGTACTCTGACACACTTCTTCCAGACCTATATTTCACACCAGAGGTGTTGCATGGTGTCTTAGAATCCATTGGTCCAGCTCTCCAGTGTCGGCTTCTCTGGCTGCCACAGTCAGCACATTTCCTGATCTTCATTGCATCCTGCCCCTTTGTCATAATCTCCTGCTTTGTCTTTGTGATTTCTTTTAAGGAATCAGATTTTGTTTGCTTGGAAGCTAAGCAATCTGAACCACTACATACTGCAATATTAGAAAAGAGAGAAGAGTTTGGGCAGTTTTCCAATACTTCTTGTGATGGTTTCGCGTAGGAAGCTTGTACTTCAGAACCAGAACATGTTTGTTTTGCTGCGAGGCTTGTGATATAAACTCCTTTTGACCGATCATTTCTGATATCTTCTTGTGGGAGTTGGAGTGCTTATCAACTGAAAATGTAGGATTTGCAGAAGGTCTGTATTCTGGTACAAGTCTTCCAGATCTATATCTCAGGCCGCAGGCATTGCATAGTGTCTTAGGACCCATTGGTCCAGGTCTCCACTGTGGAGTTTTCTTGGTGCCACAGTGCATGCATTTTAGGACATGTAACTTGCCCTGTTCCTTATTTTTGATCTCCTGATTTCTCTTGGAAATTTTGTTTGAAAGATGGCATTTATCTTGCTCAGAGACGAAGTGATGTAGATTGCCTACAGGCGTATATCCTGTATGGCATGCAGCACATTGTGTCTTTTCTCCATCTATCCATTGAGAGGTTTTCTGTGTGTCACAGTTCATGCATTTAATGACCTCTGTCGCATCCTCCCACTTTGCTTCAATCCCCTGATCTGTCTCAGAAAGTCTGTTTGAACTGGAGACAGCAGCATTAGCAGAGACAGAAGAATTTGGACAATTCTCCAAAACTGTATTAGAGTTAGCAAGGGCAGGACTATTGGAATCCCAACTGCTAAACGGGACTCTTGCCGTGATACTTCTTACCTTTCCTGGAGCTGTCACATCAAGAATACAAGTAGGTACACTATCTGTCTCTGAAAGTCTGTTTGAGGGATGGGATTTTGCTTGCTCAGAACTCAAGAAATCTGAATAACTGGAGACAGCAGCATTAGCAGAGACAGAAGATTTTGGACAATTCTCCAAAACTGCATTAGAGTTAGCAAGAGCAGGACTACTGGAATCCAAATTGCTAAACGGGACTCTTGCCGTGATACTTCTTACCTTTCCTGGAGCAGTCACATCAGGAGTACAAGTAGATATACTTCCAGAGCCACTTTCCAATGCTGATATATTACTTGAGCTTCTAAACTCATCAGAACTTTGTTCTACGCCATGTATATCCTTGGTTTCTGCTCCAAAACGAGGAGAAACCAGTGATTTTGGTACATTTCCTAGTAAAGGTTCATCTATAAAGCTCGCAAGCCAGTGAAGCTCTGCCAAATCATCACTCTGATCCACCAAAAACGCAAACCCGGTTCAAAAATTCAAGCACCTTAATCTATCTCAAAATGTTTAGCTAACCTTAAAGAAAGATCTCAGAAATTAAAATTATGTTAGTTCAGCAAAAGAGAGAATAAAAAAGCATTTGTATCTCATCATGAATTAATAAAAGTAGACAATTGCACTTACAGGTTCGTAGAAGCCATCCTGATCAACGGTGAACTCAAAGCTCTTAATTTCAGTTGTGGAGTTATCATCAGTATTTGTGTAATTCATTCTGTTCTCCGGTAGATCCAGCTGGGTAGGGTAAATTCCTTGCTGTTGGCTTTCATAGTTCATGGTCCATCCTCGCAGATTCATCATCCTGTTCAATTTAATTAAGCAGCTAGATGTCTCCAATTAAGCAGTCACCCCCTGTCCCCATGCAGCTGCTTATGCATGTTTTCTGCTTAAATTTAAGCAGTTTAATCACTGGAGTGTTCCCATGCAAAAATAAATTATCGCAGGAAAGGATAATTTGGAATCTACTCCTTAAGAATTGAAAATAAGGGCATGTCCCCATGCAGCTGCGCTGCTTATTTTGGCTAGCAGCCAGTGCTTATTTTGATAAGCAGCCACTAGTTAGCTGGTGACCCCATGAACATTTTATTTTGCTGCTTATTTTTAAGCAGTCAACAAAATTTGAATTTATAGTAGTTAATAATAACTTCTGCAATTAAAAATTCAAAAAAAAAAATAGAAAGAGATATTAAAAAAAAGGGAAAGAAATTAGTAAAGCCATGTGGCATCTTTGAAATTATGCAGCTGCTGCTTATTTTCAGCCCCATTTTTTTTTTTCAACAGCGTATTTTCAATTCTTAAGTAGTGGCTGCTTAAAAATATTCCAAATTATCCTTTCTTGGGATAATTTATTTTTGCATGAGAACACACCAGGTGCTTAAACTGCTTAAATTTAAGTAAAAAAATACTTAAGTAGCTGCATGGGGATAGGGGGTAAGTTGTTGAAAAAAGAAGGGGGCTAGAAATAAGCAGCAACTGCATAATTTCAAATATGCCACATGGCTCCACTAATTTCTTTCCCTATTTTTTAATATTTTTTTCTATTTTGTTTTTTGAATTTTTAATTGCAGAAGTTATTATTAACTATTATAAATTCAAATTTATGTTGATTGCTTAAAAATAAGCAGCAAAATAAAATGTTCATGGGGCCACCAGCTAAGC
>VDFB02263329.1:0-31033 GCA_007258455.2 Sequoia sempervirens
AAGTCATGTAATTGAGTTGTGTATGGAAAAATAAATAAAACAATATGCATAGTGTAGCATAAGCATACTTGAATTGTTGCACTAATCTGGATGGAAGATAGAGACTTGCTTTATTTTTTAATGGATATGTACCAAATGAATATTTGTAGATGCCGATTCCTATTTCACATGATGATTGGCTTGAGTGTTAACTTTCACAACCTTGACCTGTATATTTCTAGGTGCCACTTAGAAATATATATATATTTTAAATACTTAGCATAGAATCGTTTGACATGATAAAGTGATCATTTAAAAAGCAAGCAAGTCCATGGAGTTTTAAATTAGAAAAATTAAAGACTAGCATGCGTTTGCCGGAGGAAATGGAGGAAATGGCACACGCTTCAGAAATTTGATAAAACACTTAATTCAATAGTGGAAATAAGGCACTTCTTTTGGGTGCAATTTGTGTGTGAGGATAAATATATGAAAGAAAGGACAATATCATATGCAAGGAAAGATAAAATTAGTAAAAATATTTTTGCGAGGGAAACTACTTATTGTTGGCTTGATTCTTCTTCATGTAAGAGGAAAAAGACATGTCTAGCTCCACTACCTAATATGACAACACATACCGATTTGGGGGCTGCATGTAGTTTTTCAAATCTAGGCACCTACAAGGTCTGCAATCACAAGTCAAAGTTTTGCCATAATTATTACAAAATAATTAATTGAACTTTTTACATCAGAAAAATGAAATTAAAAAAACTGTAAGTTATAATATCTAGCTATGATAACAACTATCTGCTTATAATACTATCTATAAAAAGGAAAGAAAACTTAGTGAATTAGAATACCTAAAGGCAAGGCAACTTAGTGAATTAGAATACCGTTGTCAATCTTGTCTCCAGACTTGTGGGTATACTAGTCATTTGTACATAGCAGGCAAAAACAAAGCTCCCTTAAAATGCAACAAAGTTGGCAGAAACCCCTTTCTAGTCCATGTATTGTTCAGATTTAGAAAAAACGTTAGAAATGGAGAAATAATATGAATACACAGAGATAATTACAATTGAAATGAAAAATGACAGATATTTTGGAATGAACATATAACATTATGAATGAATTCAAGATTGATGATACAAATAATAATCCATTTCAAGTTGTCTAGAAAGTTTCGATAGTGTCACTCTAGGGAGCCTAAAATAGCATGTTCAACAAAGGAATAATGCAGAAGATGTGTGCACCAAAAAACAGGGTACCTAGATCCCTGTTTCTCCAAGTAACCCAAAGGGGAAAATGTGCATTCCCAAGGAGTTCACAACTGCTAAAATTGAATAAAAAGAAATTGTGCAGCCAAAGGGAAATTAGAGCTCTACCACTATCACTCCAGAAAGGTCAAACTGCAGACTCAATAACAGAGAAGCCTACTTTTTTCTTTGGCCATGCCTACTTTTTTTAATAATAGTCATATTTGTCATTCAATAGTTTTGAGTTCCTCTAAATGAGGATACATGCAGGTCTCATCGTCATGGGTGTTACTCATCTTTTGCATCAACTCAAAACTGCTTTATGAATTCTGGCTTCTTAGCATGCAATTTTGGGCTTCCTAGGGTGACAGTGATAGAGCATACTTTTCTTCTTGTTGGCCATGGCTGCATTTTCCAATTAAAGTCATGTTTGTTTTGTTAGCATATTTGAGTTCTTTAAAATTACAATGGATGTCTCCAAAAAATCAACTTCTTCAATTCTTGTTTTCCTAAATGCATTTCAACCGGTCATGCATTTTGTCAAACAGTTCACCTGCATTGTCTATGCTTCCACATTTTACATATAAATGATGCAATGATGGGTAATTTGAACCTACTAAATAGAGTGTTTTCAGTGAGCTGATTTTAGTATTAAGGCTTCTCAATACTGGCGCTAGACAATGATATATTTGTTTATCCCATGGTTTGTGGCATTTATTTTATTAAAGCGGAATTTCTGGCTGGTTTCTCCAAATTTTTGATTGAATCGCATGATTTTTTCCTATGGTTTTTTGTTTTTTCATTTAGAAATTGTTGTTGCAACGAATCAGAAACGAAGGGAGAAAAAAATTTGGATTAATTTCTAATGTTTTTGTTGTGTGAACGTGTCTTTGTTGCGAGGTTTGTGAGCAGGTGGCATTGTTGAAAGTAGGTCATGTGGCTTGTTTATGCTATCACATTTTGCATACATGGGCTCGATTTTTTCTTTCTAGATGCATTTCAACTAGTGTTGCATTTTGTCAAACAGTCAGCTCCATTTTCTATGCTTCTGCATTTTGCATATAAATGATGCAATGATGAGTAATTTAAACCTGCTAAAGAGAGTGATGTTGTACTATGAGACCACATTTCTTTGAGGCATTTTTTCAAACAGTTCATTGCTTTGTCTATGCTAATGCTCACTATTATGCTTTGATAGATTTTTTTCAAGCATTCATAGCTTGTTTGAAAGAACTTGTTTTAGGCTTTTAGCCATAGCAGCAAGGCACTGACCTATTTGATAAAATTCTTTGGTAGACATCTATGAAAAATGTGGTGGCATAGACAAGGCAATTAACTGTTTGAAAAAATTGGCATAATCATCCCTAACATTCAGGATTATGATCTCCTAGGGCATCTAAGACTTAATTGAATATAAGAAGATGGTTAATAGAGATGCCAAAATATTGGAGGAGTGGAAAAGGTCTCAGGATATGAGCACAATGATGCCTTTTCAAACCCAATAAAGCATAGATCTTAAAATTCCAAGAGCAGTTCTTGAGTTTCAGCTCTTTATAATTATGCAACTGAATAACTATGAAAAAAAAAAATTTAATGTTTTGTCCACACAAATATATATCTATGCATGTACATATTTATGTGTATGTGTGTGTGTTTGTATACATATTTGTCATGCCCCACCATCCCAAAAATCCAGGGAAATTTAACAGTCCTGAAAGAAGGTCCCCTTGTCGAGGGAACTCAAATAAACATATAGAATGACTTACAAGAAACATTACACAGAGTAGATTCAGTGCACTCTCTTGCATTCTTCTAGATCTTACTCTCTGCACATATTCAATCAAATCTCATATTTGCAGTGTCAAAGTGTTGTTCCTAAGCAGATCTCAACATACATGAGTTTACCCTGATGCATGACATTATTAGCATATTATTGCCTCAAGTAAGATATAGCGGGCTCAAGAATGAATGCCACTCAATATAAGCATGCATGATTGATGTGCTATTATATTTAATATGCATGTATCATTTGATCATGCATCACATTCTAACACCAAGTAAATCTAATGTTGAAGTCTACATATTTCAATTTCTTACAAAAGAAAATGACACATGAACATATAATTCTCCCAGATAAGCTGAAGATGAAATTACAATGTACATACACCATTACAAAAGTAATAACAGTTTTCTTTTAAAAAAGCACCACTGAAAAAACCTACAATCCAAAATTTTTGAGAAATAGAAATCCTTCGAAATAAAGTTAGCCCATATGTGGATTAAGAGAGATATGGTGGGGTCAAGAACACCATAGCAACTAAACCTGACATAACTCCATGTAAAGTAAGAAATATTAGCAGAATGCTTACAGGCAAGAAATATTAAGAGAGATATGGTGGGGTCAAGAACACCATAGCAACTAAACCTGACATAACTCCATGTCAAGTAAGAATGCTTACAGGCAAGAATTTTGTTCCATCTAAACAGGAAATCTCAACATATAACAAGATGTCATGATGTTGGGATGGTCATACTCACTCTTTTTTCACTAGAGCTACCTCACTGGTAGAACCAGACCTGTAATCATGAAGAATGTTATAAATAGCTATAGCTGATTCATGTAGCTCTTCTGTCGATATTTCACCATCCAGGAATTCTGAGATAACAGTGAGAAATTCCTCATATGTCTTTCGAACTTCAATTGGTGCTGCATTACAAAACAAGGTAAGATTCAAATGCATGTTAGCAAAGCATTAAATTGAAAATTAAAATGAAATAAAAATATTGGAATCCCCTTTAGATGAAAGCTATGGTATGATATCACTATTTAAGTGAGACAAGATGGCCGGTTTAGTGATCAAGGTGGAATAGTGATCTCTGGTTTATTTGTAATGTCTATACTACCCTATTGGCAAGGAAAAAGAGTCTCTTTGGATGTCATTTGAAAACTATGCAACCATTGAAGAATTGCGAGTTAAATATATTTTAAGGAAAAATATTTTATTATTGCATTGATTTTGTAAGCATGCAAAATTATAATAAATGTAATTATTAAAAAAGGACTTAAAATACATTTATTCTAATGCATGCAAATCTTCAATAGATTTTTGAATGGATATGCTCTAAATAATGTCGATATGTGGTTGCCCTCATTTTGTTAGTGTAAGATTATTAAATTGACAACATAATATTGCAGAGTTGCTAGTGTGCTTTGATAGATTTTTTTCAAGCATCCATAGTTTGTTCGAAAGCACCTGTTTTAGACTTTTAGCCATAGCAGCAAGGCACTGAACTGTTTGATAAAATGCTTTGGTACACATGTATGAAAAATGTGGTAGCATAGACAAAGCAATGAATTGTTTGAAAAAATGTCTCAAATAAATGTGGTCTCAGTGATGGAATGCCATGACAAGCCATAGACATGGCAGTGAACTGTTTGGAAAAATACATCAAATAAATGTGCTCTCAGAGGGAACAAGATAATTAATTATCTTGGTGGATGTGTGTACCCTCCTTTAATGATTAAATTTTTTATTTAGAATTATCAGAGGGGTAAGGTAGGTAATCAGAATAATTATAACCTGCAACCTATGGCAGTTTCTTGTGTGTTGTAGAGTACTGCCCTGGTTCACTACCTTGCATATCTATAGTTTTTATACCACTCTAAAGATACTTGTCAAGTGCTTCCAAAATACATGATTTGCTTAAAATAGAACAAGATTGAGTTGTTAGTCTTACAAACAGAACTGCACTTACAGGAGATAGAGCCGCTGCTCTTTCTATCTGATCTTGCAATAAAATCAAAATAACAGCATAGCACATATAAAATCCATAATTTTTTTCATAAATCAATGCCTATGAACTGTTAAGAGTATGGCTGCACATGGGATACTGAAAACTTTGGTAATGTTGTCAAGAAACAAACATGAATTCACAGAGCAGCCCAGAATTTAGGGCAGGCTTCTCTTTAATAATTTCATTTAGTGAAAATTTATGTGCATTTAGCTATGCAGTTATTAATACGTCAAAAAATGATACAACTAAAACATTCTTAGTAAATTTTAATTCCTTATAACCTACATCTTAAAATAAACCAACTTTATTCATGATATTAATTCCATGCTTTTGATGATGAGGATGCCACAAGTGTCCGGAAAATGTTTCAATGGTAATAAATCTATGCCCAACTCTAAAATTGCACACAAGTTCCAGTAACGTTTGTGTTCATTATTTCCATAGATAGGAGTATGGGAAATATCCAGAACTCTGCTTCAAGACTTTTGGCTACAGGGTGAAAAATTGGATGACTTACAATGAACCACCTGATATTGCTGCTCTTGGTTATGACAATGGAGTAGTAGCCCCTGGAAGATGCTCTGCCCCATTTGGAAATTGCAATACGGGAAATTCTTCTACAAAACCCTACATTGTTGACTGTTTTGAGGCTAAGTCTAATTATAAACAAAGAATGGAGATTGTTGAACTCATAAGAGAAGCACATACCTCACAGGTTGGTCATTTTTGGAGAGGCCAAAATAATTTTAAACCTTCAGCAGTATGTCTATTGACCGTATTTGCAGGTGGATCAACACAAGCCGAAAGGGGATTTGTACCAATAATAAACATGGCTTGTGGGTTATTTTATTTACTAGAAAAGGCTATAGATGCCTAGGGTTAACAGACCCTAAACCAAAAAGTTTTTGCAGAGTTGCTAAAAGCCACCTGTTATTAAACTCGGACATTGAGTAAAAAATGAGAAGTATATCGGCTAAGAATACTATGAGGTTGTTGTCAGACACTCTAATCTAGCTCTGTCCACAATGAAAATATGTCCCTAGTATCAAAGGTTGCTAGCACTATACCAAGCAGCAGCTTGGTTTCTACTGCACACATTAAGTGCACTCCTCCACCTCACTTTCACAGCAGTATTCCTTATGAGAGAAACAACACAACCACCAGCTTCATAACTTAGCACTATAACATACTACACCTCAAAACAAAACAACCAAGCAAATAAGCCTTCTCTAGTTGTAGATCAGAAGAATCTTTTGTGAAAAGAAAGGAAATGTGGCTGCCTACCTGAACTAGAAGTGCTTGTTGGACTCATGCCCCTTTGATAAGACTATCGACCTGACATATAAATAGAGTACACATTTACTGATACTGACCAATTCAATTACACTACACAAAATTATAGCCCATACATTGCTATACAAAAATCAAGCACTGAGTGGAGTGGCGGTCAATGGCAAAAAAATTGAAGCAATCACAGGCATACTTAAACCCTGTTGAACATCTCCAACGACATGCTCATCAAGCAAGACTTTCCATTTCTAGGTTTTCCTCTGTCTGATAGGTTGCACTGCCATTACATGTTTTGTTGGTGGTCGAGGAAGAAATTGACGGATGCCTGCAAAATGTGATAGAAAAGAATATCAATCCCAATACTTGTGTTGCACATAGGGCATGCCTGCATAAGTTTAAAAAGCAAAATAAGAAGAGGTAGGAACAGTCTCCACTATATGGGCCAGTACACTACAATCCCAAACCTATACATCCTTGTAATGCTTCCAAGAAGCTAATGTCCTGATTGACTCCTGAAGACCAAAGATGGAGCGATTGAAGTAAAAGTTATGCAAGAACTTTAGCTTGCATCAAGTAATTCACATGCAGCATAGTACCATGTTCCTATTGTATATATCAAAAGTATGTTTTCCAAAATAAAATTAGATCAAAAGTACCAAGCTTAAAGAAAAACAGAAAACTATTACCAAAATATGGTTAGCAGATATATTACAAAATTATTGTAGAGCCAGTAACAAAGTTCATGGAATTCTCAAAAACAACATATAGTTGACAATTGATTTTACATGAACAAAAATACAACAATAATACTGCAAAATTATTTCAATAATCCAGCCCAAAGATCAGAGTTGAGACCCAAAAATTATCCTTTTTGTTCCTTTTCCTGTTCAACTGAGAAATCACAGAGTTAAAACTCTGTATGCAAAGTGTAATCATGGGGAAAATGAAAAGAAGTTATAATATAGTTTTGGAATGACAAAATTACAACCCATCTTTAAAAAAAATCCAGCTTCCATTCTTGGCACTTTCAAGATAAATGCCAGCCAAACAGCTTCAACTGAGGCATATATCCTGAAAGTATCCAGAGAAACTAATTGTTACAATTCGTTCCACATGATATGGACATGTTTTTAAGTAAACAAAAAAATGAACTGTTATGGTTCTTGCATAGTTGGCTGTGCATAGAGACCACCCTGGAAAACAGAGGTCAGCCACTCAAACTTCTATAATCAGTTTTTTATTTGGTGTGGCCACAAGAATGACCTCTATATTTTTTGTGATTGAATTTTTGTGACGTAGTGGTATCCAAGAATCTTGTTATAAATTATAATACTTAGTTGCGTAACCAACCAAGAATATCTTTTAGGTTGGCCATCAGTTATGGTTGAGCATATTGGCATAAATCGTTTGGGGAATAAATCGGCAAACCAAAAGTTGAGGATTTTTGAAAATCGAGAATAAATCGGAAAAAATGGGATATACAAAAAAGCGCAAAAAATTGAAGAAAAATAGTGAGAAAGTAATTTTTTTTAAAATTTAATGCATTTCCATAGCATACAGACATTGAGAGCAAATAAAATATAGAGTTCAATCCATGAATTATAGAAAATAGATTTTCTTTGCTTATACTCATATCGCTGATAAAATTTAAAATAACCAGCTATGTCAGAGTAAGAATTAATTAAAATTAATTAATGATATTTTTAAAATAATTAACTAGAAAATAACAATATAGTAATTTGAAAATACGGTAAATATTTTTAAAATAATATAACAATCATGATTATTATAAAATATAACAATCATGATTATTATAAAATAATAATTGCATTTTAAAATTATATTTTATACAATAATTTTAAAATAAAAATAAAGCAATATTATTTAAAATTTTAAAATTTAAATAGTAAATAATAATAAAAAATTAAAATAAATAAATAAACTTATTTAAAAATAATACAGTATTTTTTAGTATTATACTATATAATATTATTAGTATTTTTTTTTAATTTTCAAATTCAATATTAAATATTATACTAAAAAAAATTAAACTGTATATAAAAAATTATAGTAAATTAAAAAAATACAGTTATTCAAAATCTAACTCAAAACCCTAAACAATACTAAATTAAATTATTTATAATTTTATTCAAAGTTCTAAAGATTTAGGGAAAAAATTCGTGAAAAATTCGTGAAAATGCATGAAAAATTCGTGAAAATGCATGAAAAATGCAAAAATGCATAAAAATTCAGGCCTACCTCCCGTGCGTGTGAACTTTGAAGAAGAAATGTCGTGCAGGAAGAAAGGGCGTCGATTCTTGTCTGATCTCCGTCGCGTTTTTTGTTCCAGTCGGCCTCTGTCCGTCGCGTTTTCTGTTCCAGTCCGCGTTTTCCAGCAACATACAAATTTCGGGCAACTTTTAGGGCTTTTTATGTCCGCGTGAATCTAATGTTAGGTCGTCGGCAGGTTTAAAACGGGGGTTTCTCCAGATTAAAACGCGTTTTAAACGCGTTTAAAACCTGCAAAAAATCGTTGACTTAAGTCAACGTTTTTTTCAAAAAATCGGGGAAAAAATCGTCCAGCCTGCAGATTTATTAAAAATCGCGATTAATCGGGTTTAATCGCAGATTTATGCTTCTTTGGTTGGAGGTTTCCACATTTCTTGTTATCCTGCTTATTGGAATGCAGTTGTATTTGAGAATACTTGTTTGTGTGTACAAGTTGTGTAGATCATTTGGCTTGTTGTCTGTCTATCTAAAGTTATCTTTAACAGGTCTTTAAGGTATTTTAGTTTGAACAGATTTTCATACATTCTAGAGGAATTACAAAGCTGCAGTTGTATCGCTAAGAAAGTATTTAATAAATTTTGACTATCAAGGATAACTTAGCTTTATATTATATAACCTAATATTAGTATCAATTTGCACCACAAAAAATACCATATAAATCAAGACCCTAAAAAATTTACCATGAACCATACATCTACTTTTTTCAAGAGAAGCTCGTGACAATAATGCATTATATGAAGATTAATTCATTGAGGGCATATGAAATCACAAACAGAAAGCTAAGCTAATGGTTTAAGCTAGTGCAGGGATTATGTTGGATAAATGAAACAAATTGGGGATTTTTAAGTGTGTAGATTTCAATGCCATCAAAATTGGATTTCAAAAGTTAAATTCAGAATGAACAAGGAAAAACCTCTATGCCTGATGCATTCACAAACAAAGGTCTTCTATGTAACGATCCGGCCAAACCCAGTTTTATTTCAAGAATAAAACAATGCGTAATGAATCAAAAGAGGAGAAACAAATAAAAACAGTTTCATTATGAAAAAATGGTAGTGCTATAAATTAGACCTTTGCTTGAATACATTGATTTGGGCTAAGGTCATGTCCATTTGCATCAATCCACTGCACTTTCCTCCTCCTCTTACAATCAATACCATGAGCATTGGGACTTGAGTCCTCTGTGCCTGCTGCACACCCACATGGCTTTTTCAGGCTGCTCTTCATACACACCTTCAGAGCAACCTCAGCATCATTTTCCCTATTTGGTGCCAAGGGGACTGGAAAGGGAGTAGCGGGCGGTTCCATGGGCGATCCATCCTTATCACCATTAGAAGAAGGATGAACAACGTCCACCTTTAATGAAGGCGTCCTGTCTTTCCTGATTCCCGAGAAGGAAGAGCTGCACCACAAACTGAACAAAAGTGAGGCGCAGCCACCGGAGCCCTGCTTTTTCCTTGAAGAAGCCAGCGGAATAAATTAATCCATGTTGCTATTTCAATACCACCACATTCGCCTATATCATTTGGGGGAACTTGGGTACTTACAGACTGTTATGACGACAACAACGATTTTGTGCAAATCACGATTCACCAATGCCCTCCCTCCCCAGCTGAAGAATTGGCATTAGTTGAATAGGATAAATCCAATGAACATTAGATAAGATGTTTACTTTCCACCAATACCTCATACGTTACCTGTGATTGGCTTTCAAGAAAAAAGTTCAAAACGAAAGAGAATACTTCCTTCCAAAAACCCTGTTGTAAGATTGCTGTAAATTTTTCAGTTCCCTGAAAGTGATCAGTAAAAACAAACTAATTCAATCTGAAGACATCCCGTGACTGACGTAGCTACTCCATTCTTTTCTTAAATACATGCGTGTTTTTGCAATGCGGGATAATTAAAATAACTGATCTGTGCCAGATTTCTGGAAAAGAATAGAAAGAGGGTGATTAAACACTCCATCAAGCGTGCATATGCAGACAAAACATAGGAAGACAACAATCGAGACAGCTAATTTAGGCCGGCTGGGACAACGTTTAGCGAGTATCAGAAACAAGCCACATGACCTGCTTTAACAATGCCACTTGCTCACAGGAGCCTCACAACAACAATGCCACCTGCTCAGACGAGCCTCGCAACAGAGACACATTCATAGAGAAAAAACATTAGAAACTGATCTCAATTTTTTCCTCCCTTCATTTCTCATTGGCTGCAACTAGGGGAAAACCCTCGATTGCCGTTACTCCTCGTTCATCTGTCCCCCCAATATCCGTTTACATTTTAGTCATTAAAATGTTGTAGTTATGCCAATAAAAAATTAGACATTACACCAGTATATGTTCACTACTTAGTCTGTAACCAACCAACAAAAAAAAACAA
This sequence comes from Sequoia sempervirens, assembly GCA_007258455.2. Classification (NCBI taxonomy): domain Eukaryota; kingdom Viridiplantae; phylum Streptophyta; class Pinopsida; order Cupressales; family Cupressaceae; genus Sequoia; species Sequoia sempervirens. The sequence continues at coordinate 10,986 of VDFB02263329.1, forward strand.
ATTTAAACATATATTGGTACAATTATGTTTTCAACACAAGTCAACTTGCACAAAATAAAGTCATTTATGAATTAAAAAAGGTACACTGATGTTTACAATAACCACTCCATGCAAGTGGCTTAAAGCTTCTAGTGCATTGTATTTACATGTATACATAAACATTTACTGGTGCACAATGTCACATAATTTAAAACATTATAAACAGTTAATGGTCCACATTCTGACATAATACAAATCATTGAACAACTTTATAAGCTATCAGTTGCACAATCACCCACACATCCCTTGACATCTTCATGCATTAACTCCATCAACTTCTGGTACCTGCATAAACAGTTAATGGTGTAAGGCTCCCTAATATACCAAAAAACATAGTATAATTCATATATCTGACTGAATTTAATAGAGCCACCTATTTTTACAATTAAACCAAATATAAAATTGATTTCCTAAAGGCCACGACAAAACTCAGGCATAGATGGCCACTGCAAAATGAAATGACAGATTGTTTCCCACAAAAAATTCAAATTTGAAACTCACCCACCACAATTCAATGCATTCAATTTACCAATTCGAATGAAGTTTTAAGAGGGAATTTCCACAGTCATTTTCATTACGAATTCTCCCCTGCTTTCACTGAATATCCTCTGCAGACTTTAGAGCTTACTAAGGCAACTTATGAACATTCCTCTTAAAAGGGAACTTATTCAAGTCAGTACACCCAAAATAAGTTAGTTCATGTTTTTGTTTACATTATTTTCATTTATGTTGTCTGTTTCAATATTCATGGTTAATCTAGAATCATGGTTAATTTTGTTTCTATGTTTCTATTTAACTACTCACTGGTTACATTTTTTTTCAGCCATACTATTCTACATTTTTGTAGTTCGTTTCATTATTCAATATACTCTTTTATATTTATCAGGCATAATATCTTATTTATTCAATATATTCAGTGTTTACATTATTAATAGGCTTAATGTTTACATTTATGTTGTCTGTTTCATTGTTCAATATAATCTGACATATTTATGTACTCAATGTTTACATTAATTTCAGGCATACAAATAATTTTGCTTTCACTCAACTATTCAACTTAGCATTTTTTAATCATATTGTAGTTGCATTATATTTATATTTATGTACTCAATGTTTACATTATTTTCAAGCATACCAATAATTTTGCTTTCAGTCAGTTGTTCAACTTAGCATTATCCATTATTTAATCATATCGTAGTTACATTTTTTTCACCTGCATTCATCATAAATCAAAGATTATAATAGCAGCATTATACCATACATCAAATATAATAACATCAGCATCAACCATTTTTTAATCATATCACAGTTATATTCTAAATCCATCTTTAATAATGGCTAGGGTTTCATCATAGCAGATTGTATATATATATATATATATAATCTGATAAGAATGTGTAGGGTTTCATCAAAGTAGATTGTATATATATATATATATAAAATATGATAAGAATGTGTACGGTATCATCATAGCAGATTATATATATATATATATAATCTGATATGAATGTGTAGGGTTTCATCATAGCAGATTGTATAGATATATATATATATGGTAAGAATCTAGTGTTTGATTGCATTTTGGCATCTTTAAAAATCATTTTTGTGTATGGCATTAAGGTTTTGACTGTAATCATTTCTATTTACATGTGACTGCCGACTGGTAGAAAAATGATCCCTCGTGAATTATTTTGTCTTATTCTATGATATTCTTATCAGACTGTAGACATACATACATACATATATATATATATATATATATATATATATATATATATATATATATATAGTCATGCCATCTATTGTTTCCTCATATCAAGCCGTGTAGAGTTTACATGTGACCAGTACAAATTTGATCCACCTCTCTCACCTGCAAGATTGTTTGTTCACTAGTGGATTTTTGTTGGGTTCAATGATATTTGATTGCAATTTGGCATCTTTAAAAATCATTTATGTGTATGGCATGAAGGGTTTGACTGTCTTATTCTGTCGTGAATTATTCTATCTTATTTTGTCTATGCCATGGACTTTTTGATTGCTATGCCTTTTTTTGACATTATTCTATGAAGTAATCACATGTAATGTGATTTAAACAGGACATTGATAGAATTTTGACCAAGTATCATCATGAAATTTACTAGGTATATAATAGGATACTTAATCTTCAAATATTTTTTCATTTTATCTTATATGGAGTTGCATAAAATGTCTCTACCTCTTAATAACATTTTGTTTCCACAATCCATGACATTACTAATCAAGATTTATGGATAAAACTATGCAATTTTTCTTCATCAATGTTTTGGATCATGGAAATCTTGATCCAAATGACATGGACCTTAACATATGTAATCTTATGGGTGGTATATATCTATATAAGACTGTACATATGTAATCTGATATATATATATATATATATGTATGATCTTATATGGATAATAATGGTGTAAATGAGGAAGGAAACCGCAGGAGATGAAGACTTTAGGGCTTAAAGCTGCCCAGCAACCCGCAGTTAAGTTAACATGTATGCGTGGTTTCATGAAGGCTTAAGGGGTACGTGGTTAACTCATATGCATGGTTTGATGAAGGAATATGGGGCACGTGGAGAACATTTTAATGTGATGAGCTTGATGGCAAAGGGACCACCTCCTAACGGACCCACGTGATATTTTGATGGGGATTTCCTACATACAAATGTAACTTGAAATAGGTGAAATGATAATTGGAATAAGCATTTTTTCATTCAACACACCATTGTTTGGCAGGAAAATACAAATGTGAAAGTTAATCACAACAATTCAATGCATTCAATATACACATTGTAATGATTTTATAAGAGGCAGTTTCCAGTGTCATTTAAAATGACAGATTGTTTCCCACAAAAAATTCAAATTTGAAACTCACCCACCACAATTCAATTTACCCATTCCAATGATTTTTTAAGAGTGAATTCTCATATACTGAGTCTCCACCTCTCTTCACCTGCAAGATTGCTTTTTTAACACATTGTTTTTTTGGGCATCGATAATGTTTGAGCACTATGATTTCTGTTGACATTATTCTATGAACTAATCTCATGTTATTCTTTGCTGCACTAACAAGTTATTCAATTTTTACTGTCTGTGCAGGTTAACTGGAAAATTATGGCACCTACTAGAAGAACTACAAGGGTTGTAGGAAGAGGAAAACGTGCAATTAGAGTAACTCGTAGGGTGCACTTCGTTGAAACACAGCCTGATGAAGAAGTTCATGCAAATCCCAGCCCACAAGATGTTCTTGACTCTGCAGATGAAGCCACCAACACAACAAAAGCTGAACTTCCTGTTCAGCCAAATGTTCAACCTGATGTTCAACCTGCTGTGCAACTGCCCTCACCTGTACCTGTACCCATTAGGTAGTGGACATATGCTGATATGGAAGGAGCAGTTAAGAGTGTTGAAGGAAACAAAATGTCAATCAGGGCAGCAACAATCAAGTGGGGTATGCCACCTAGCAGTTTGAGGGCATGGCTATTAGGACAAACCACCACAAAGCGGAGGGGTCCACCTACAATTTTAACTGAAGAGGAGGAGACTGAAGTTGTCGAATGGTGCAAGGACATGGCAAGATTGGGCCATGGACTGCAAGTAAATCAACTGCAAGCCACTGTTTCCCATATAACAGCAAGTCGACCCAATCCTTTCACAAATGGGGTCCCCGGGAGGTCATGGTGGGCAGGATTTCGAAGAAGGCACCCAGATTTGACAATCAGAATAGCTAAAGGAGTGGACAGTGATAGAGTGATTATGGTTCGTTCTTCTATCATGCAAGCATTCTACGACAACCTCGAGAACCTAATCAAACTTAACCAGTATGGAGCAAGTCAAGTATGGAACTGCGATGAGACTGGTATCCAGGCTGGAAGGAACTGTGGCATGAGATTTATTGCCAAATTGGGTACAAAATGTGTACCACATTTGGTTTCAAAAAGTAGAGATTGGATCACAGTGTTGGCTTGTGTAAGTGCAGCTGGGATAAGCATTCCCGGATTCTACTTGTTTAAATCAAAGAGGCACATGTAGAACTATATCTTTAATTGTGAGGTAGGGGTATTGATGGCAGTCCAAGAACATGCGTGGATGACAAAGGAACTATTTCTCAAATGGTTAGACCATTTTGCAGCTAATATCCCCGATGGGGTTTCACCGACAAACCGGGCCCTTCTCATTTTTGACGATCACGGCAACCACGTGGCTTTCAAGACCATTGAACAATCACAAAAATTAGGAATAGACCTGCTGACGCTTTCTGCTCATACCAGTCACAAGCTGCAGCCATTGGATGTCAGCATTTTTGCTCCATTCAAGGCATATTTTAGAGAGGAAAGAACTATTTGGCAAGCTACAAACCCGCATATTGATATTGGACGTGAAGAGTTGGCAAGTCTTGCAAGCCAAGCTTTCAGAAAAGCCTTGAAACCAAGTAACATTATTAGTGGGTTCCACATAACAAAAATATGGCCTCTTAATCGGTCAGCCCTTGACAATGACATGGGCCCAAGTGAGGGCTATGTTGTTGAAGATGATGTTGCAACTCCTACAACAGAAGATGAACCTGTCACAATGGAAACTGAAGATGATGTTATGGTAGCAGAGACATGCTTGCATCTTCTTGGTTACAATGAGGATGTAATAGATGGTTTTGTGAGGGAGTATGATGCAAGGGAAGTGGCAAGTGGTGTTGCAGCAGAATGCAATGGGGGTGATGAAGCTACAACACACATTCAACCAGAAGTCCAACAAGTTTTAGCAGATTTCCAACCAGAAGTTCAATCAGATATTGCACCCTTCACTGAAGATACAACCACTACATCAACAGGCCTGAGTTTGCCAACTCAAGTTAGCCAACCGGAATGGATGCATGAAGCAGCCACAAACCTTGGAGTGCAAATAAATCCAACTGAGGAAGAAGTCAGCCTCTCTATGCCTTCCCCACCACACGTTGATCCAACTGAAGTAATACATTACTTCACTAATGCAAGGAATTGGCAAGAGCATAGTGATGGTCAAAGTGAAGATGACAATGCTATTAGTGAGGAAGAAGCTGAGTTTGTGCCATGCACCCCACATGATGGATTGCAAACAACAAGACCAATAAGAAAATTCTTGAAACTTCCAATGCAGAGGGTGCAAGGAACATCACAGAGAGGTCGTTCGGGAGTGCTTCACCTTAGTAGGGGGTCCCAAGTACTAACATCTGACGCCTTCATTGAATTGTTCAGCCAACAAGAGGTAGAGAAGAAAAGGCAAGAGGAGTTGCAGCAACGTAAGGAGCAGATGTTGCAGAGAAAGGCAGACCATGAAGCAGAAGCAATTATAAAGGAAGTAGCAAGGGCTGAGAAGCAAGCAAGGAAAGCGATAGAAGATGAGCAAAAAATGATAAGAATGCAAGAGAAAGCCATTTGACAAGAGCAGGCCAAGGCTAAACATCTACAAAAGGAAGCAGAAAAGAAAGCAAAACAAGCAGAGAAGAGAAAACGTAAGTCAACAGCGGGGGATCCTATACCCACCCATCATCCTATCCTACTTGATATGATGAGCATTTTGACACCAGCCTTTGCAGCCATCAACAATATGCAAGTTGGAAGTGGCTCACAACAAATGGGATTGACTGCTGATGCAAGCCAGGCATTACTTGCTCAAATAGCAACATGCATTCAAGGAGGTATTAACCAAATATCACCTCCTCCAAGTGGACCTGACTCAGCTACTGGCGGATATATCACACCGCCACCTTTTCCTAGAAATATGGATAGTTGATGATAATGATTATAACTGTGATATGATTATAAGATGTGATAATGTTGATGTAGTTATGTTTCAAGTATGTTTGAGCAATGTTTTTTCTCTCGCACAACCCAATCAATTATTGCAGTTTGAATCAAAATATAACTATGATATGATTATAAAATGTCCTAATGCTGCTGTTGTTTGTTATTGGAACCTCAAATTTGTATGCCTTCTATGTTTGATGATGGTTTCAGCCTTCTATTTTCTGTGTTCTCACTAATTACACTATGTTTCACTCTTTGTCAATATAAAATAATCACAAAACTTTGTTACGTAAACCCATACACGTGGTTTGATGAAGGCATATGAAGACAATGATATACTCTTATCAATTATCAGTATCAAAAATTAATGGAACTACATGTTAATTATCAGATTAATTATATATATACACAGACACACACACATATATATAGCTATATATGTACATACATATATGCATAACCATATATATGTATGTACATATATACCTATCAATATATATATATATATATATATATATATATATATATATATATATATATATATATATATATATATATATATATATATATATATATGTATATACATGCAGACATATAATTAATCTAATACTAAACAATCTCATAATTACTATATACTATTGCTCATTTCATCTAACTTACAACCATATATAAAAAAAATACACATTTTTTCAGTATTACTAGGTTATTGTCAAAGTAAAGTCATAGACTTTACCTGTCATTAACGCTGAATGTCTTCTGTTGATTGCAGATAAATCCTCCCATTCCTGCCATTAAGAGACCAATGCCAATAAATATATTCCTAGAATGAAATAAGCATCTAATAAGAAAAGTATTTATTTAAGAACATGTGTATACCAGAAAATGTAAACATATCAAGAAGCATTCAGAGCAAAATGTCCCTATAGAGTTTGTTGTGTTAACATACATAGCTTTGTTGGTATGTTGATAATCCACATGCTTGTTTCACCTCTCCATGCTCTTGCTTGCCTACAAAATAATTGTAATAAATGGGGGTAGTACTCGGTACTCATAACATTCCCACATCAAATCATCCTTACAATATTGCATGCACAACAATAAGAGTTTTGATTGGAGCATTAAAATCCACAATGTTTTGATCCTTGGTATGAAGCTGAAAATAATAGTGTGTATTACATATGATGGCACCATATATGGCAGAGTGCAATAGAATGGACATATATATACATATATATGTATATGTATACATGTATATCTATATGCATATACATGTACATCTATATAAATATACATATATTTAGTGACAGCCGTTGCACGAATTTATTTGACAATGTGTATTGTGCAAATACTTCGTGCCATGAATTTCAATAAATATATGTATATCTATATAAATATACATGTCTATGTATATACATATACATTCATACATACATATGCATATACATGTGTATATATATTTGTATATACATATACATGTACATGTATATGTAAATGTATATACAAATATGTAATCTAATTATTGAAACTCATAAAATAAGTGGAAAATAATGTATCGCTGAAAATAATGTAGACACTGAGTTCATAAATATAAAAGAGTATATTGAACAATGAAACAGACAACATAAATGTAAATCCGGTATACTGATAAATAAAAACATGAATTTACTTATTCTGAGTGTACCAACATGAATAAGCTTCCTTTTAAGAGGAATGTGCAGAAGTTGCCTTAGTAAGCTCTGAAGTCTGCAGAGGATATTTAGTGAAAGCAGGGGGGAATTCATAATGAAAATGATAGTGGGAATTCCCTCTTAAAAAATCATTTGAATGGGTAAATTGAAATGTGGTGGGTGAGTTTCAAATTTGATTTTTTTGTGGAAAACAATCTGTCATTTCATTTTGCAGTGACCATCTATGCCTAAGTTTTGTAGAGGATATGTTGTGAAAGCATATGCAAATTCGTAGTGAAAATGACACTGGAAATTGCCTCTTATAAAATCATTACAATGTGTATATTGAATGCATTGAATTGTGGTGATTGACTTTTACATTTGAATTTTCCTGCCAAACAATTGTGTGTTGAATGAAAAATTGCCTATTACCAATTATCATTTCACCTATTTCAAGTTACGTTTGTATGGGGGCCCCATCAAAATATCACGTGGATCCGTTAGGAGGTGGTCCCTTTACCATCAACCTCATCACATTAAAATGTTCTCCATGTGCCCCATATTCCTTCATCAAACCATGCATATGAGTTAACCACGTACCCCTTAAGCCTTCATCAAACCACGCGTACATGTTAACTTAACTGCAGGTTGCTGAGCAACTTTAAGCCCTAAAGTGTTCATCTCCCGTGGTTTCCTTCCTCATTTACACCATTATTATCCATATAAGATTATACATATATATATATATACATATAATCTGATATATATATATAATCTGATATATATATATATATACATATATATGTATGTATATATATATATATCAGATTACATATGTACAGTCTTATATAGATATAGGTATAGCACCCATCAAATTATACATATTTTAGAATTCAATTCTCCAAATTGTTTCTATTATATGATTTAGATTTCATATACATGGCTATGAATACAATTATATGCATAAATTAAACCATTATGTGAAACTATTGAAAAGTAACATATAATAGTTTACTACACTTTTCACAGTTAAACCAAAATAAAAAATTACCCAAGTTTTAGAATTCAACAAGCAACCATCAGAATTCTGGATTTATACTTGTGGAAATTTATGAGAAAATTCATTTGTTATAGAGTCCTCACAGTCTGCATTGCTAGTTTCGTCTATGTAAGGAAGAGATCTGTTTTTATGGAAGCTTCTTTATTAGATAACAATGTAGTGGTCTAGAAAAACTAAAGCAGTTTCAATGAAAATTATCTGGTTCATTTGATGAAGAAAAAGATCATTTGAAATTTTAACATGCTCCACTTCATTAGAAAACAATGGTATGTTAACATTGTTTATTTCCCTCCTCTCATCTGGTGGATTACTCAAAGGAGGTATACCTAGATTACATTAATTAGCATTGATTAAGGCTAAATCTGAAAGCTTGGTGCACTGCTTAACCTGTTAAACTATTGCCAAGTGGCAGCATGAGTTTGGTCCAATATTTTATTTAATTTTCTCTCAAATATTTACCAATAATTTAAGATACAAATTTCTGGGAAACTGTGGACTGTTCTGTATAGATCTCAGACTCATTGCTGGTCCATCCAAAATGAAATTAGAAACAAATATTTGGATAAAGTGGACTGTTCTGATGTTGCAGTGTAACTGTGTAAGTGAGAAACAAGTAATATGATGTCTACCAATCAACCAAATTAGACCAGATTTAATCAAAACCCAAGTGAGTGCTACCAAAACCTCAAGCCATGAGGCGTAATGATTTCTCATCATTATCACTTATACAGTGGGACGGAGGAAGGATGGGAAAAACAATGCAATTAATGAAAGGGTCAAAAGGAGACATTGACATGGAGACCTATGCAAAGTTTGGGAAGGTAAACAGTTTGGAGAAGGGACAACTGAGCAGTCTAAGGACGGTCGAGAGCTTCCAGACTGGCGAGAGGGGATTTTAGAATAATGTCAATAGAAATCATAGCGCTCAAACATTGACGACACCCAGAAAAACCACTGTTGAAAAAGCAATCTTGCAGGTGAAGAGAGGTGGAGACGTTTTCTGCAGCTCCATATAAATTAATTGGTAGCACTCACGTGGGTTTTGAATAAATGTTTAAATCTCATATAATAATTCACGAGGGTTCACTTGTCTACCAGTCGCCAGTCACATGTAAATATAAATGATTACAGTCAAACCCTTAATGGCATACAGAGAAATGAGTTTGAAAAACCCAAAATGCACCTCAACACCGTCGAACCCAACAAAATTCCACTGTTAAACAAGCAATCTTGCAGGTGAAGAGAGGTGGAGATGTTTTATGCAGCTCCATATAAGATAAAATGAAAAAATCTTTGAAGATTAAGTATCCTATTATATACCCAGTAAATTTCATGATGGTACTTGGTCAAAATTTCGTCAATGTCCTGTTTAAATCACATTACATGTGATTACTTCATAGAATAATGTCAAAAAAAGGCATAGCAGTCAAAAAGTTGATGACGTAGACAGAATAATTCACGAGGGTCCATTTTTCTACCAGTCGGCAATCACATGTAAAAATAAATGATTACATTCAAACCCTTCATGCCATACACAGAAATGATTTTAAAAGATGCCAAAATGCACTCAAACATCGTCCAACCCAACAAAATTCCACTGTTAAACAAGCAATCTTGCAGGTGAAGAGAGGTGGAGCGTTACTGCGTGAAGGAAGGTCGTCGTAGTGGTGGCTTGTAGTGCTTTCGGAAAATTAAGAGTGTTTTCAATCCGTTTAAATCAGTATTAAAGAGAAATTATTTTCAATTTATTCAAATCATTATAAAAGGTTTCCAAGTAGTCAACATTGTTCATAACACTTCCAAATGAGCTTAATAAAAGAGAATTTAAATTGCATTTCATAATAATAATATCAATGTAATGTATCAAGTGTATACAAAGCATAAGTATTTCAATGACTTTCCTCATATATTCAACCATACTTGGAAGAATCAACAATTCCAATAGAAACATCTTTTCTATGCTAAGTCATAAAACTTTATTTCCTCAAATCAATGTTACATTAGATACTTTCAAATCATACTTCTATTTCAAAGTTTCAATCAAAGAATGTCAAATACATATATATTTACAACGGAGCTTCACAAGCCAATCCAAAATAATACACAAGTACATCAATAGCAAATAAAACTCGGAACCACCAACCGCCGTGACACCATCGGTCTGCTTGCAAGTTGGGGCCAAGAATGTGATTCAGGCGCCTTTTCCGCCCAACCACGAAGTCCATGACTTCCCCGGGTTCCTTCCTAACTCGAAGGAATCCTCGGCCTTGCATAAAGGAGCCTAGCAACCCGAAACAGTAAAACAGGAGGGAACTCTCGATGCGTGCCTGATGCCTATATGCATTTCTAACATGAGAAATAAACACATTTCTTGCAACAGGAGGTGGCAGAGACTCAAATACATATATGTTTCTAGGCTTTTAAAAACAAACCCATCTATTTCAATGGTACAAGTGCTTGGCCAAGCATAAATAATACAAGTAAATGGTAGTTTAGAAAAGGTAATACTACCGTCTCTGTTGGTCCACCTTCGGCACCCTGTCCCGGAAGTTACCACAGTAAAGTATGAATAAATACCAAAGCAGAAAGTTTTGCATTTTCGTTCATGTTTCAATCATTCAATTAATTCTAAAAGAATTTCAAATGTGAATTTCAGAACATCCTTTGAAAGAAAAATTGTAAATTCAGTAGTAAATTTCGTTTACTCTTTTTGTAAGTAATCCTTTTCTGATTTGGATAAAGGCTCTGTTTTTAAAGAAGAACATGTATGTCTTAATACTTTTCAGTGCACTATTAGAAAGAAAGATTTAATCAATTTGTTTGAATGGAACAGTGTTTTCTGATTTCAGTATGTACTTCTATTCCTTCCAAGTTCAGGCTGACTGATAGTGTAATTCCCAATTTCAATACAGGTTTCAGAGTATTAATAATATACTGAAACAGTGCAATTTATTCAGAAATTCAGAGGTTTGAAAGATAATCTTGCATTCAAATTTTATGTTGTATTCCTTTACTCAGGATTGTATTTCTGTATGTAAGTATATGTCAAAGTAATCAAGATGATTTCCAGTTTACATGGTTTTCTCAGAGACATTTCTGTTCTTGTTCCAGGTTTAACATTTCAGAGATACAGAGTTCATACTACTTTCTGGAAATGGTTTTCCTGTTTCAACTTGCATTTTGGCACATATATGCATGGATATTTATATATATATATAAATATATATATATATATATGTATGTATATACAGCTAAGTGTATATGTATACATATATATATATATATATATGTGTGTGTGTAAAAATTCATATACAGCTGCGTGTAGTTTTGAAGAAAGAAATTCTGGTTTTTAAGTCTGTTCAAAAATTCACTGGCCGTGTACACAGAATAAGACATTTTTTTCAGGGTTCTCTTACTGGCGTTGAGCATTATAAGGGCGCAGGAAAGCCCTTGCCCCTCCCATGGGGAGGGGGCGGGCTGTGAGGGGCTCGCGACTCCTCCACAGGCCGCGGCCTGTGGAAGGCGCGAGCCTCCCACAGTGTCGCGTCCTTTCCATGGGGAGGACAAGGGATTAAATCCCTTCCTCATTCCTATGGTTAACAGTTTCAAAACTCAAAATAAAGAAAACATTTCGCCCAGTATATCTGCATTCGAATTTTATCTCAAAGGCATTTTGAATTTATTCAGATGACAGAGTTTTTATGCAGACATTATATGCATATATATTTCCCATTATACTTTAGAGCAGTTTAACAAATTGCAGATTTTGCAACAGAATGAAACCCTAATTCTGAAGAAAAGAATGTGTATTCTATATTGCACAAAGAGAAGTAAGCTATTACCCAGATTCAAAAACGAAATTGGAAAGATTTCTCAGTTGTTTGTACTCATATCATGGAATAAAGCATTTCATTCCTTCCATTTCCTTACTGCAATTTTAAATTAAAAGAAGGCAAAGCATGAAAAGAACCTGGCAAATTTTGCTTCCAGTGCAGATGCCCAGCAATACCTTCTTCGCCTCTGTTCCAGAGCTCTCGGATATCCCTGAATCGAAGTCCTCTTTTCTCTCTTAAAGCTCTCTTCCTCTTTTCGAGGATCATGCATAAAATTTCCAGATGACAGATAAAATTCTCATGCAAATTCTAAGGATTGCCACATGCCAACTGCATTGTTGGTTTTAAGATAGAATTTCCAGAGCCCCATGTTCTCTCGGGCTGTTCATTCCTCATTATTTTTGGAAAATTAACCATATACAAAACAGAAATATATCCCCTTTTATGCAAACCTATAATTTCATTTTATGCAAACACAATATTCTATTCCATTATTTGTTTTGTTTTATTTTTAATTATATTTCTTTTAAAACAGATTTTTCCTTTTTGTTGCTCAAATATAAATGGGGATTAATTAAAATAGAATAAGCCATATTATTTCCACAATTTCTAAGGTTAATTAAACCATATTTTAAATTTGCTATGCTAATCAATTTCACGCAATCACATTGAAAAACAGACAGGACCTAATGCAGCTACATGATTTAAGTGGTGTGTGCGTAATCGAGAGCTTCTCCTCTTTTACCCTGTCGGGAAGCTAACCTTCTTTTCCTCAATCACACTCTTGGCCTTTGATCACCTGCAACTCAAATGCACTCCAGCGTGCAAAAACGAAAGTGTATTAGTAACCATTGTAGAAACATAAATTCAAACAATAATTAATCAACATTCCTATTTTATATAAATGCACTCATAATTCTTGAAAGAAAACAATTTTTTTTTTTTCTACATTCCCATACATCAAAGCATTGTAGTATATTATATTGCTCTAACACGTATCATAATTCGTATATTAAATCCCATAAAGTCATGGTCAAACATTATCAAAATAAGTCATGGTCAAAATAGCATCAAAGTATGAGGCGGACATGCTAGCGAAGTCTTGGAGGAGAGAGGAGCGGGGAGTATGTGAACGTGGAAAAGCGGAGGAGATGAAGACTTTAGGGCTTAAAAGCTGCCCAACAACAGTTAAGTTAACACATACGCGTGGTTTGATGAAGACTTAAGGGGTACGTGGTTAACTCATATGCATGGTTTGTTGAAGGAATATGGGGCACGTGGAGAACATTTTAATGTGATGAGGTTGATGGTAAAGGGGCCACCTCCTAACGGACCCACGTGATATTTTGATGGGCCCCCCATACAAACGTGACTTGAAATAGGTGAAATGATAATTGGTAATAGGCAATTTTTTTATTTTTTTTTGGATTTGTAATGAACAGGTATAGGCAAAATAGTGAAGATGTAGGGGATGGTGGTAAAAAAACACCCTTTTTGAGCACCTTTCGCTTTATGGGTTCCACAAGGCGTGTTTTAAATACCCAGAAGCCAAATTTTTCTTTTCAAGGTCCTAACTCGCTTACGAAGAAGCCTAAAAAAAAATTGAAATTGGACCTATTTTTCACTCTGCATGAGTGCGCTGATTAGCCCTGTGGCTACTGGTACATTTCCCTACAAAATTTAAATAAAAAAACATAAAACCACTGGCAAAAATCATCTGAACCAATCAATAATTCAGAAAAATCACCCAGAAATTCAGCTTTAATAAAATAAATGCCAGAGACCATAGGTTATCCGATTATATCATTATCTGACGCGAGTTTCAAGAAGTCTTAATGCCAAAAAGCAGCTCACCGAAAACATTAGTCTCCGCCTAAAAGGCGGCGACTAATAATTGTTGGGGTTATTCTCAGGTGTAATATTGTTGGCCCTTTACATCAAACAATACAAAAATGAGATGGAAATGCCATGCACCTACATATTTGAGTTGTGGAGGGAGATATGCTATGTTTTCAATCTCACCAAAACCACTATTATTATCAATATTATGATTGTATATAAATGAATGTGAAATGTGGAAAGCATAAACTAAGGTATGGGAATTATTTGATAAAATTTCTTAATTAAATTTGTTTGCATGGACTATAAAAATTTTAGGACACATATAAATAGTGTTTGTTGAGAAGTCTTTATAAGCTTTTGAGCAAATGCAATTGGTAGGTGTGAAACTAAACTCCACAGCTTATGCCAATATCCTCCTTGTTTGTGTTAAAATATGAAGACTTGGATTAGGACATGCAAATTTGTCAAAGAATAATAGGAAGGTTTTTAATAGATATATACTTTTATACCTCCTAAAGAAAAAAGTAGAATCTCGAAAAAGAGTCTTAATGTTAACCTAGAATATTTAACTTAGAAGCCATACCTCTAATTATATATATATATATATATACAAGTTCTCCAATATATATAGGAATAATATGCTTGACTTGCTTACAATATGTTACTTGAAAACACACCCATACAATATTTTGAAATATATAAACAAAAGACAAGATGCTACAATATAAAGGGACACGCTTGAGATATTTTGTATTCATAGTGACAAGATATCTGATCCATAATATTTGTTATGAGAATAGTTAAAATCAAGTACCTTTTGAAAGATAAGAAAAACAATAAGAACATGTATTTTCTTATAAGAATTTCTAAATAATCTATTACATATTCATATAACAATGTAAACAACTCTTAATTCTAAAATTTTTACAATCTTTGATATTTTAGCGCATAGTCTAAATATAAGCAGTTATAATAGTTTAAATCTTTATATAAAGCAATACACGATAAAATTAAACAATGCTTGACAACGTGAACAAATTATTTCTTGTGTGCCAAGTTGCAAGGATATATGATGATTGTTATGAGTAAAGAGAATATCTCCAACACAAAAGGATTAAAGCAATAAAACATAAAATGTTAAAAATAACCAAGAATAAATTAGCTTGGAAAAAGTACAACAAATTCAGCACCAAATGATATTATATGAGATGGATAGACAAGCCAATAGATTTAATGTGTTCTCTAGCATAAGAAATAGTAAAAATGCAGTTTGTGTTAAGCATAAGATGTTCATCATTTGAAGACTGTTAAATGGAAAAAATAAATATAAAGGAAAAAATAGGATACCCTCTAATTTCATGAGTCTCTTTAAAATTGTTTGACAAAATCAAGTGCATAATTAAAATATAGAGAGGAAACAAAAACAACTTTCTAAATTTTTGTTTTTCACATATTGATAGGTACTAGCTAGTAATGAGTATTCTTCTTCAAAAATTGATAATTGAGACACTAAAAATGTGAAGGTTCCATATTTCAAATATAAATTTATCTTTTCTCAAAATTTCTCAAAACTAAAGAACCCAAGACATGTTAATACACCATCTTCATGTCACAAATTTTTCTTCCTATGTGTGCTCACAATATGATGTGAGAGCATTCTGGTCGGCAATCCACATCAACCAAATTTATTTCAATTTGATTTTTCATTTTTAACTTGAGAATGAATTTTGAATTTGTGATTGGAATGGTAGATCAAAACAACATTAGTGTCGTCTTCAATTTACAAAATGTCTTATTTCAATTCTTCTTATCAGTTCAATCAAATTAAATAGTGAATAAATCTTGAATGTTTTGAGAATTAATTCTCCACGCAGCTTGAAGGTTTATGAGTGCACAGAGGATAATGAAAACCACTGTCGGTTGAGGAGATCGTTTCTTTTTTTAAGACAAATATGAGTAAATTTCAAATGATAATTGTTGGAGGATATGAAGTGGCACAAACAAATTAACAATTAAAATGAATGAAAATAGAAGAATGAAGTAAGGCACGACTGGGCATAAATAGAAGGATAAAATAAACAAAAATGCATTGAAAATTGATAGGCCAAAGGGGGCCGCGCCATAGAAAGACCAAGGAGTAAATGACTGGAAACAAATGCACAAAGCAATGTGAAGAAGGGAGTAGGGAGTTGACTTGTGTGGAGTTTAAAATTAATCCAACAAATTTAAAAATTGAAACGCCCCATGACTCACAATAAGGTAGATTTAATAAAAAGAAAAGATGGGATGACGTAGAGCTGGCGAGAAGACAAAGAGATAGATTTAAGGAAAAGGATAAAGCAGGGGTTGCGTGGGTAAGTAGGAAGGAGTAGATAATTCAAATGAAACAACATTAAGAAAATACGTAGGCATGGCATGCAAAGGAAAAATGGGATTAAAGGTACAAGAATTCGGTCTATATGGACATTGATGATATCCAAAATTACAAGCAATTTCACTTGATGGCTTAGTTTGATTGGTTAAAATAATCTGTTGGAGGCAAGAGGTAATGAGGTTAGTCTCAACACCATCCCCATGGTATCAGAGGGCGTGTCGTGCCAGCGCCGCCAGTCATGTGAAAAAAGTTTACCGGGCACACTGCAGTTTACAGGGACGGACTGTTTGTAGAATTGAACATGAAAGTGGAAATTGGAAATTGAAACTAATTCAAATTTATGGATTGCAATGGTCTATAACCAGAAGATTGCAGGATTTAAATAAAACTGATTGAATTACTTTCAATTGTGATGTCGTTAAATTTGTTCAATTTTGATACAATGAGTAGTTGACTCAGAATTGGGATTGAGTTGCATAATTCAATCGTCTAATAAGGCTATTGGATTTTTCTTTGCATTACAATCTCAATAGAATTTCTATATTTTTATTATAAACATGAAATTTGTATTCTTTTACACTTTTCATCATATGACACTTGGAAAATAATTTGTTACCGTAAAAAGAACAACTTATTTAAACCTAAAGAGTATATTCTATTGGTAGACCAAAAGATGATTGCTAGAAAAAATGTTTTCTCTGAGCCTTGAGTTGGGAAATTCTAAAAATGAATGAAATAATCCAAACCTACAAAGATAAAATTCCAACTAGGCCTCTCAGCAAGGCTTGAAGATTTACCTTGCTGGACCTAGCATGCAAATAATAATTCATTTTGAAGCATTTAGACACATCATTCAAGATGGATGTTTAAATATCCATTTGATGAAATATATTCATTTTCCATATTTATACTCTTATCCTTTTGATTTTGTTGTACCCAAAATATTTTTTTGGCATTTTGCTTAAATTGAGCTAAACCATGTAAAAATGCCATCAAAAGTTTGTTTTAGGTCAAACCAAACACGAGGTCTTTGTGGGTTTTTGTCAAGGAACACTTGTGCAAAAATCTAAAAATTTGAAAATTAGGGTTTTACGCCCCTATTGCGACCCCCAAAAATAGGACCTTCCCAGAAATGATTGAAAATGATTTTGATAGGGTAAAACGACTTCTCGATCACACTGATCAAGTCAGAATCATCAAAAGACATATTTTACTCTAGTGGGTCTATTTCCATTTTTCAGGAACAAAGTTAGGAACTCTGCAGCCATTAATGGCAGATTGTCCAGTACTAGGTGTTGAAAGCTAAGCTTCAACAATGCAACCATGGCAAAAGGTCACGAGAAAGATGTTGTTTGTGAAGGAGATTCTCAAAACTAGAAAAGGATTCAAAATTTGACTAACTGGGAAATCTGAGAAGGAGAAATCAATTCATGATGCAAAAAGAGCCCTCTCCAGAGAAAGGTGCCCTTCAATCTCAAGGGCCAAACACACCCTATTGAGTCATCCAAGGTAGTCGTCCTCGACGTTCTCCTGCTGGCTCGACAACAAAATAATCAACAAGATCATTTGACGAAGTGATCACCGATGGTCGTTAGCAGAGTGAAAGGAGGTAGTTGATGAAGGCATCAGAAATGGCTGTCAAAATGATGATCCAGCATGAAAATGGTGCCCTTTCCAAGGAGAGGCGCCCTTCAATAAAGAGGTTAAGATGTCACCCAGTGAGAAAATTTTCCTTTATAAGATCTCTCCAACTCTGTTCCAGCTACTCAATGAATCTATTTGCTACCATGTAAGATGAGTTTAACGACTATAGTGTCTGATTAGCTAAGCATGCTAAATAAGGGTCTAATCAATGAATTGCAAGCCAAAAGTGCCCCTGTTGGCCAGGGGTTCCCATCTTTTTGAGGCACCTATTGATGGATTCAACAACTACCATTTGTGAAGAACTTGCTCAGCTATCAACCAGTTTCTCGGTGAAATCAACAACACAACCATCAGAGTTTCCAAGTAGCCAATGGAAGCAATCAAGTGGAAAACACCAGAAAGAGATTGTTTTGAGAACATTGAAAAACGTGCTAAGGCAAGATGAAAAAGGCACCCTTTCCAAGGAAAGGCGCCCTCCTTTTTGAGCCCTTAGATGTTGTCAGATGTCAGAAGGTCTCCTAAGACAGTTTTCTCAGTCGGGGTCAATCTCAACAACGGAACTACAAGCATGAGCATCTGACAAGTCCATCACCAGATAATCAAGATCAAACTGGAGCATTTTTCAGGGTGAAAATCACTGGGTAAGAAGGAAAAAGTGCCTTTTTAGTGATTGGCACCCTTGCATTCAGGGACTAACTGACTTCTATAAACTAAAACTCCAGTCATCTTTTTAGGAGAAAAGTTGGTTACCTGATGAGACATCAAACGAGCGTATCCAATTCTCTAATCAACGTGAATTCTGAATCAAAGCACAGGAGTCAGAATGAAGAGTTTGAAAGAACAGATATCAAAAATGACTAAGGCAAGGAAAAAGGCACCCTTCTTTTTAGGGTTACAAAATTAGTTTTCTGGCTCAATACCTCCTAAGCACATCTCTTCAACTTGGATCCAACTCTACGATGAATATATCAACAGTTGCTCAAGGTCGACAAATCAATCTGGAGCAAGGATCAAACATAGATCATTCAACATGAAAAATGATTAAAAAAAGGACTCAAAATCAAAAGGGACACCCAAAAAGGTCAAAGGCATATTTTGTTGACCAAATAAGATATTTTAGAGGCAAACTTGGCCAATTCACCCCACAATCAGTGGAAACCTACCTTTTGAACTCCAGATCAAGCCAAATCAGCTTTAGATCATGAGTTAGGCTCCCAAACTTCATGGATTCAATGACAAATCTCTATATGATCAAGCCTAGGCGTCCATTATGCTCATTTCTTTGCAAGTTGATGATCAAGAACAACGATAAGCTCTCGAGGATGTCATTTTTAGATCTGGCCAAGGTTTTTGATCATTCTTCGATATTTCTTGAAGATCAGAAGCAGAAGAAGATTTCTAATCAGAGGCTTGATCTAGAGACAAATTTTCTCAGGGAGTCAAATTAAAAACTTCCAATCCATCTTCGGTCTAATTCTTCTCTTCTTGTCTTAGGTATTCTTGCATGTCACACAAATCAACAGGCTACCACAAATTTGATCAACTGGGCATATTTAGAATAATTTTCCAGTAAAACCCATCTTGTCAAAATTTCTAGAATCAACAAACTTGTTGCCCCTATTTTTGGGGGTTTTCCCGAAAAAAGTTTTAGAATCAAAATTCTGAGGAACTAGGTTTGTTTAGCTTTGAAGCACGAACAAAACCCATGTGTCATAATTTTTCCAAAAAAATGCTTCTTGGTAGGCAACACTATTTTTAAGGGTTTTCAAAGTTGTCT
>VDFB02263330.1:0-24136 GCA_007258455.2 Sequoia sempervirens
TACACCACATAGGAAGACATAAAGAATTGTTTAGTATACTTTATTGTGGTTAGTTGAGAGTGAATATCATTTGACACAATGTGTTCCCAATCCAAGAATAATTCTCCTTTTAAGATGACATGAATGAAGTGAAACATCCATGTATTGTATGTTCTTGAATCTTCTTTACCAAAAGAATTACATAATAGAGTGATGATTTCCACCATTTCTGAATAGAAATAAGATCTTGTTAGTTTTTTTCCAAGATCTTGGCCACACATTTTCTCTCATTTTTAATCCATCTCTTGTTTAAATGTCTAATATTTTCATTGATATCTTTCTTATACTCCCCAATTTATTCTACTTCACTTGTCATCTTTAGTTGAGCATAAGGAGGTAGATCAAACACCTCTCTAATCATGGGTACAAATAAATAAATGATCTATGTGCAATAGGGCTCATAATATTTCTTATCTATAGGATTTTAATGTTGGGGCATAACTAGTATGATCCTAGGAATTGCACTACCAGTGGAATTGAAGACACACACTAACTCATTTGACTATAAAATACGACGAAACTTTCTGATGAAAGATGTATCATTGGGTACCTGTGTATTTAATGCGAAAACTTCAATTTTTTTTAAATTTATGCCCGATGTTCGTCAAAATTGTGACGCTCTGTGATTTTCGTTGCTATTTTGATATACACTTAAATCCCCTTCCATCAATCTGTGGGCTGACGTATGGTTAGCCTCTTTAATTTGTGGGTCGACGGGTATATGGTTAGCATTCGTTAGGGTTCCGACGAATGTTTTTTAATAAATAAAAGTGAGTTCGACAATTTATCTATACTTGCGAAAATGTTTTTCTATACTTGTGATAGTTTGTGGAGGTTATAGGCTGAATTTTTTTGGTGCAAAATATCAAAATTATTAGATTTTGTTACCTGTCTATGATTACAAATTATTGGAGTGTGCGTTTGATATTTTTTGAAGACATAAATATTCAAGGTTGGTAAATAAAAATCATGTCAGATAATATTAGTGCAGAACAAAATGAATAGACACTTGCTAGATTGTGGGCTAGATTGAAAAGAAAGGGTGATGGAAAATGTTATTGTCCTTGCAATAATTGCAAGGGCTTAAAGATGAGAACAATTTTAATCACAATAGCTAAGAAACATTGTAGGCATCATGGTCATGTTGGAGGGGGGCATGATTATCGTCCATTGGTAAGTTGTTCATTATATGTCTTTATATTGATTGAATTTGTAAATGTTTATATCATTTTAACATTTTTTTTATATATAAAAAATCACTTGATCATGATCATGGTTTATTTGTGTCGATCATTATTATAAAGGTGGGGCGCCCTAGGGCACATGATATGGATTATCACACCCCGAAGAATGTGGTTTTGCAAGCGGAGGAACATGGAGATGTGAATATCAAAGATGAAGTTAATATTCCTATGGAAGAAGATGATCATGCACCAAAAAACATAGTTGAAGATGATGGTACAAATACATTGATCGATGACACATTTAGTGGTGCAGTTGATCATGATGATCAAGATGACTTTGATAATGCTCATGATTTACGTGTACTTGAGAAGGCATATGAGCCCCTTTATGAAGGCTCCCAAACAACTCTTCTCTCTACTATATTGTTGCTGGTGAACTTGAAGGTTATGAATGGTTTATCCAAATAGCAATCTCATGGATGTTAAGGTATGTCATATATGTCATCTTTTTTCATCTATTTTTGTTGTAGATTGATAGGTGAATTTTTGTTACCACCATCAAATATTTTACCTCGCTCATACCGAGATTTATCTGCCATTATGAAAGATATTGGAATGGAGTATCAAGCTATAGATGCATGTCCCAGTGATCATATTATATATCATGAAAAACATGAATTTGCAACAAAATTCTCAAAATGTCATATCAGTAGATATTGAACATATCAACTAACAAAAAAGGTGCCTCGCAAGGTTCTTTGTTAAATTCTCATTATTCCACATATGCAACAATTATTTAGGTGTGAAAGCTTAGCGCAATTTATGGATTACCATGCACGAAATAGAAGTGGAGATGACATTCTTTGAATGTCTGCGGATGGTTATGCATTTAGGGACATGGAGGAAAAATGGCCACACTTTAAAGAAGAACCTCATAATCTCAGGCTTTCACTGGCAGCGGGCAGTGTTAATCCATTTGGAGAGCTGAGATCTATTTACTCGGTGTGGCCTATGTTTGTTATCAACAATAACATTGCTCCATGGATGTCAATAAAGAGGGAGCACATAATGTTGGCAATGATTGTTCTAGGTATTTGTTTACATCAATTTTCTTTAGTGTAGTAGCATCTCATTTGTCTTATTTGTTGCATAATGACATATTTTTTTCATTTAATAATCATGTACATTAATTTATATATATTGCAGTAAAATGGTTATAGTAATTATGTAATTTTTATGTTCATTCATCTAGGTAAGTACCAAGTTAAAGATATGAATGTATATATCGAGCCTCTTATCGACGAGTTACTAAAAGTAGTAGGATAGCATCACTATAGCAACATCTCTAGACCCGATGAACAATTTCAATTCCATTATAATACTTGTATAGACAATTCGCGATGCCCTCGAGCTAACATTTTGTAAAACAGCAATTTATGGTATAAGCATTCTGACTACGCTGTAATCTTTAATTTGCAAATGAGATACTCAACATGTTTTTCGTAATAATCTATTCGGCTATATAGGTATAAAATTGGCCTGCTTTAAATCCAATTTATATGCATGATCTACGGGTCTTGAGCAATGGGAAAATTTGCATGTCCAATTTGTGGTCCAAAGATGAAATCTCGTCATTCAACAAGTTTAGGAAAGCAGGTGTTTGATGAGTATAGGCGCTTCCTCCATAGAAATCATAAGTATCAAACTACTGAAAAACATCTTTTCAATGGGAAAGAGGAGACTATATCAAAACCACGAAGAATGACACCTCGCCTATGGAAGTTGGAATATAATAGAATTAATCATCAAAGTTATACATCAGATCAAATTGTTTATCTATCATATATGATATGTTTGGAATTTATATTTTTATATTGTGTTTTGTTACTCATGATGTAATTGACAATGATTGTCATTCTCATTAGTTGTTTAACATATATATAGCTTCCTTGAAGGTGGTCGAGGTATTAATGCATTATTCCACGGGGTGAAAGTTATCCCAGACGATTTAGTAGAGTTTCCCTACCACCTAACAGGCAACTTCTAGGTGGTATTTGTTTGATACAAGTATTACATATAGAAAGAATATACTTGAGAAATGTATAAATGTGGATGGAGAATGATAAAAAATTATCAAAATTTGCCAGTATTTGACATTTAGGAAGCCAAATACGATGAAAAATGTCATTCAATTAATACTTAATGGAGACCAAATTATATAAAGCACCTTCCTTGAATTTATTAGTAGAACTATGAAAGCGATACTATAAAGAAGTCAAATGAAAAACTTTATTTCCCACAAGATTCGTTGTGAACATAAACAATATTATAACAAAGAAATATGAATTTGGGTCAGGGATGAAAATGCAAGATTGGCATACCTTCATTAAGGTAATTATTCTGATATATTTTATATATATTTGTATACTACATGTACTTTTCAATGTATTATATTTACTAGTTTTGGAAAAATAATGAAAAGATCATTTTATAATTGTTGTAGTACGTTCTAACTCTATTTCTCCCAAACAACTTCAACAACAATGTCAAGCAAGTTATATATGATCTTGGAAAATATATAAGGTAAGTAGTGATATTTGTTCAATTCATTGTATAGATCTTATATTTGCCATTTTTTTTACTTGTTATGTAATATATTGTATATTTTTGTTAAATCTCGTTAATATATTTGCACCTTGAATCACTTGTAGATGGTTGTCACCTAAAGAAATCCATAAAGAAGATATAAATTATTGGAGGAGAAAAATTCCTCCTCTAATGTGTGAAATGAAAAAGTGTCTACATACGACATTTCAATGCAGAGAACACTATCCATTCACCCAGTTGAGGAGTTGAATTATGGACCTGTACTGAGGTCAATGTGGATGGTTGAGAGGCACTTGGAAATTTTGAAGAGAGCTTTGGTTAGACAAAGAGCACATCTTGGGGAGTTCTGGTGGGGGATATATGGTATGCAAACCATGGGTGTGTACATTGCTTAATATCTTCCCTAAGTTTGCAACAAAGATCCATGTAGATGCATTTGGGATCAACTCCATTAATAAATTGAGAGGAGTACGTGGAAGTATAGATTAGAAGTGCAAGTGAATTATAAGATGTGTAGAGATTAGTCTAGAATTACATTTGCTAATTTCTTGAGAAGAAACAATGAAGACTAGTCGAATAGAAAATCTTACACACAAATGAAAAGAAATCTGAGTAGCCCTTTATATTACCGAAATAAGTCTTTCCTCTGAAAGTATTTAAATATTAAAAGTGTTGATCAAATGATATTACAATTTGAAGTGTATATATAGAAGTATTATGAGGTGTGTCTCTTGGTTGTCCTTTGTGAGAATAATTGAATATTGATCTTAATTAAACTTATAAAACAATTTAATCTTCTCTTAACATTGACTTAGCCGTTGAGAGATGTTTTTTATACTCCTCCAAGGTATGGGTATCCGCATCATGCACTACATTTTGGGCCTCATATTCAAGTTTTATCATCAATTCCATATGTTTGCATGCTACATCCAGCAATAGCCCTTCTACTTTGATTGTATCCAATGCTTCCTGAAGTATCCTATTGCATTCATCCATCCTGTTAGTTCTCAAAAATGCAAGAAAAAAGCCTCAAGAGGTTGCCAAACTCTTGGTATGTTTTAGGGTAACATAGAAGGCCAAATATTTAGACCTTCTTCTCTTCAGGTGCTGCTAGACCTAGGTGGGTACACCTATATGAGTGAAGAAGGCTTGATTTGTGTTTATTATTCCAACAATTTATCCACAATGGCAAGTGGGAGTGGAAAATTGAATCTTTATTGCGGTATATATTGTATAAGAAATATCAAAGCTAATCCTAATATGTTTAGTTAACATATGTAAAATATAAAATGGGTGAACTAAAATGAAGTATGTAAGGCCAGTGCCTAGTTGGGTATATGGAGTCTAATGAAGATCTAGAAAAGTGTAATTTGTGATGGCAATAATTCAAACTACTTGGAACACAAATGTAGTTTATACTTGTATAAATGTGCAAGTAAATGGCTGACAAATTCTACTTGAGATAGGATGACAACCCTAATTATTTGATTCTTCTCATTGATCCAATTAATACTTTCTAGTTACTGTGATTGATTATAAGGATTTAATCTTTACTTGAAAGAACCAAGTGATCACATCACACAAATACAACAAATTTGTATCGACAAACTGAATATATGCTTGACATGCCAATTTGAACAACAGAAAAGCATCAAAACAGAGACAATCAAATAATTGTATAATTCCACAAATAGCTGATACCAAAGATTAAGCCACAAATTCATATATCTTCATTAACTTCATCGAATCTCATGCATGCATCTGAGTCTTTTTGATGAAAATATCATTACAAAAACTATCTACTATATATTTCTCCTATCTACCTATCCATATCTCTCCTGATCATATAGAACGGATATAAATATAACAAACTATGAAAGGACATGTCCTTTTAGAATTTTTTTTGCATAATACATAATAATAAACTAGCAGTTAGGCTCTATTTAGCCATAAATGGATTTTTGACAAATGATCAAGGTAATCCTAACGTGCATGTGTGTTGGCATCTCCAAGTGCATTCTGAATTGCTATCACCATCTGTTTGTTCTACTCACAAGCCTCATCTAGTGTTGAATTGTCTCCTGTAGCTGCCTCTAGTTATTTGCAACATTGATTCACATTCCTTAATCCATTTGTCTTTCTCCTTCAATTATCCTTTGTCTTTGAATAGCATTGGTAATCCCTTCTTAGTGGAATCAATCAGCCCCTATTCATCCCCGTACAATTCTTCTTGAAAGTCCATGTGTCTCTTTATGAAATGATTGGCAATATCAATAGTTACATTATTTGGAACATCTCTTTCACTTATTTCTTGGAGTTTCTCATGGATTCTCCCATCAATCCTCTTATGTTCTAGTTCTATAGCATGATTTTGTAAATGTGTTCCCCAAAGTTTACTCAACCAACTCATCAAGTTGGCTTGCCTCTTCTTTATCATTGCAGTGAGTGCATCATATTTTCCCTGTGAGTATGCATCTGATCCTACCCATTTATATTTTATATGAGAACTCTCTCCATGAGTTAATCACATTTTGGGTCCTAATGTTATTCCCACCATATCCTTCAAATGATCATTCTCTCTAAGCAATCTTTCATTGTTCATTCTATACATTTCTTTCTCTTTTATCAACATCTGAATTTGTGCTTTATTCAATTTAGCAACATTAATGCCAATATCTATTGTGGTTATAGGATCAATCTCTCCAACTTTTAAGGTCATCATATGTCCAAATTCCTTTTCAGTATCAATCACAAAAGATTTCCTATGAGGTGGAAACAGGGCCCAAATCATGAGCGACCCTTCATCTGGATTGTACCTGGATCTTGTGTATATCTTTGTCACACCTTCAGGGTTGGGCTTCTATGTGGAATTATTGTTCTTCAAGAAACTATCAAAGACTAAGGCATAATTCAAATCTAATCTGAGAAAAATCATGAATCCTGCATCTTCTAGCATCTTTCTCCCCTTCTCAAGATTCATATCTTCCATTTCTTTATCCACACTTGTTCTTAGGTTACCCAACAATTGTCCTTCATTAGTTGGTGTTATATTTCCAGATGATTCCCTTTTTTTTTCCCTTTATGCTTATACAAGAAAGCCTTAAACTATGGAGTTTTTACAAATTCATCATTAGCTATGAATGATTTGTATTCAATCTATCTTGCATCTGTATCTGAACTCTTTTCAATTACTATCTCCCTCGGAGGACATTTGTAAGCTTCAATTCATGATTTGGAGATTTTGTCAGTTGTGCTGTGAGGCCTGTTATCACTAGGTGTTTACTCCTTTGAAGATAGCATCCCAACATCTAGCAATCCTCTATTGTACTCATCAACCACTCTTTCTACTTCCTCCTCTTCCAAATTTATGATCAAATCATCGTATTGATAGGGTATATGATCATACCCACCCAAGTTTATTTTGTCCCTTTCAAAGTTGATATACCCCTCTAGATCGAATCCTTTTTGAGGTGGATCTTTCTTCATGTTATATTGCAACAATTTATTCAAAACCAAATCATATCCCTCCCTTTCCAACATAGTGAAATCACCGAAACAAAGTGTGCTAGGCATAAATGCCTACTTTCCAAAAGAGCTTAAATTCATGAAATATGAATAATCTAGTTGCCTAGCAATCTCAAGATAGGCAATCTTGTCAAGTATTATTCTTGGAATAATAAAGGGTGCATCCTCAAATCCATATATCTTGATCATTGTTGCACCTTCCAAATAGTACCAGTCTCCCCAATTGTGATTAATAGGCCCATTAAAGTCCTTGGGCTGGAGGAATCTTTTTTAGTTCATCAGATAATGAATGTTCACAAGGGTGGTTATATAATTTATACAATGGCTTCACAAAATATTCTTCAAAATGTATAAAGTAGGAATTAGAAAATCTACTGTCCCAAATAGCAGTCCAAAGTTGTATCAAAAACAACCCTTCCTCTTTATAAAATTGTGAAACCCTTAGCTTATTAGGCCACATCTTCAATTCTTTCCCATAGTAAAGAATCATATGCATCAGGATTGAATAATTCCTCAAATGAAAAATAAGGGATCCATTCCTTACCACCATCAATCCTACATTGAGCTCATTGAAAATATGTGTGGCATAATCAAAATGTCAAGAGTTATGGTATTGGACATCTGTTGCTATCACCATCGACACAATTGACATCTATTCAAGGGCATCCACCCCTAGCACTTGGCACACTAAGAAATAGGTGTACTTTAGGAATGGTTCAAATAGGTTGAAATGAAATGTGGGACCATCATCATCATCTAATGGGGCCGCGTTGCCATCCTTCTTACATCTATGCAGTGGTAGCCTCCAACCCTTGTACATAGTATCCAATCTCTAGAGTTCTCTGTCTAGTTCCTCATACAAAATTTTCTCATCACACACTCCTTCTAAATTGAAAACCTCACTAACTACAGCCTCTAATATGTGTATGAATGGTTTTCTAGAAGGGTAACAAATAGATTTTATCTTGGGATCATAATTGGCAGCTAACACTTTTATCAATTCCACGTCTACAAACATATTTGGGCAGACCAGCTTTCCTAGGTTAAATTTCTAAGGGTTACACACTAGTTCATACTATTTCCTTTGGTGGTAATGTAAGATTAATAACTCATATCCCCTAATTGGTGTCCATGTATCTTCTATTTTTTTGCACCTATCTTCTAAATTTTCTACATCCGCCCTAAGTTGCACAAAGCACCTAGCCCTAGGTCCAGAGCCGAGCAACTAATCAATTAGGTCCTGGTTCAATTTTCTTTCAACTACCCCTGGTTCATTTTCAGTTTCAATTTTCTATTTTTTTATCTTAGGACGACTACTCTCGCTTTGTTTTTTACCTTTTGTTTTCCCAAAGCTTGTTCCCCCCATTATACCACCTTAAAATAATAGAATTAGAAAATGAATTTATAAAAGACTCACAGGTTTTGTTTGAAATCCTTCGGCCACAAGGTTCTCTGATTCTTTGTCCTTTCTCATATTTCTTTTGCTGTCAATTCCACTCAATACCTCCTTCAATTATTGCTATTCAATTGAAGAAATCAATTATCTCTTTGTGTTGGTGCACCATTAATGTTTCAACTCTAAGTACAAGTTCACAATCTTTTTGAAATTCTCACTATCACATCAAGTACCTTGTATCGACAAGACAATTTCAATTTTGGGCAATTCTTTATATTTAGTTTTTTGCAAATGATCACCAAACAACCTGTTGGTCGGGGAGACATGATATCCTTTTCACCGATACACAATTCATCTTTTCAATCTTTGTAAATGTCACCAAAAGTCACTCTGATGACCTTTTGACCTATTTGCATCCTCATCGACAAGAGATCATGCTTCGCTAAGACATTTTGTAGTTTCTCCGACGGTACGAGTCTCCTTGATGTTCATTCCTCCAATCTTGAATATGTCACCAAGACTCTCACCAATATAACTCTCATCGGTGTGACATGGAGCATCAGCAGAACCTTTTGAACTTACACCGATAGCTTCTTCTTTTTTCTAATATGCTTCTTTGTACTTGATCGGTGAGACACGATGAACTTCCTACCAATGGTAATTCACCAGTAAGACATAATTTCTTGGTACGACTTGTTGGCTTCACTCCAATGATGCTTCTCTTGCCGATGAGTAATTTCCTTTGTATCATCGGTGTGAGAGGATAAATTTCTCGTTGATATATTTCATCAGCAAAAATCTTAAGCTCTTTCTAAATGGTAGATCTCACGTTGATATCATTTGTCTTGCCGATGATCCCCTGTGTTGGTCAAATCATGAGTTGTGTCCACCTGATATGTATTCACCTAGGCACTTTGATCAATATGATGACTTGGATTTCCTGTCAATATCCCAAAAACACCATCAATGGGAGACTTGCACCAACTCTTGCCGATATGGATTAAAATGTTTTATTTAGAGGGATTTTTTGGGGATCAAATTTGATTGTGACCACAGGCAATTACATCAAGATTTGGTTTTCTATGAGGGATTTATGAATGTAGAATTTTCAAAATTTTATAGTTCCAACACATCCAATCATCTTGTTCCTTCATAAACCCGTTCTTATCACATAATTTGGGTAATCGCAACTTCACAGTATCATCAAACCCTACATTTTCTGAGTTTGAGTCTTCATCATATTTGGCATGCTTTCTCATGATTATGTTAATTGCCGAGATGGAATTGGTGTCAAATCCCTCATGTAGTTGCATATCATGTCTCTTAGTACCCAATCTATTTTTCACTCTCCCATGCTCAAGAATGGCTTCATAGTTCTTTTTGTGAACATTCCAAAAATCATCAAGGCATATCTTCAAGTTTGTAAATCTCTTGTGTAACATTGTTGCCATAGTGTTTTCTGAAGGTCCTTCATATTTTCTACTAGTTTTTGATGTTCTTCTTGCAACTGATCATATTCACTTTGCAACTCTGTATCAATTCAAGAGGTGATCCTCATTCTGGCATCTTTCATGGTAGTAATTTCCAAATCTGATTTCTCACTTTTCATTTTGTAATAATTTCTTTATTTCATCAACGTATTGTTTGTGCCTTGTTGAA
Source organism: Sequoia sempervirens (assembly GCA_007258455.2). NCBI lineage: Eukaryota > Viridiplantae > Streptophyta > Pinopsida > Cupressales > Cupressaceae > Sequoia > Sequoia sempervirens. The sequence goes on from VDFB02263330.1 coordinate 10,411, forward strand.
CTTGGCAATGCTTATGCCCATGTCTGTTGAAGCCATAGGGTTAGTTTCCCCAAGTTTAAGGGTCATCATGTGTCCAAAGGATTTTTCGATATCGATGATCTTTGGCCTTTTTGTGAGGTGGGTATAGTGCCCATATCAACATTGAATTTTCATTAGGATTGAATCTTGACCCTATGTAAATTTCCTTCACACCCTCTATGTTTAACTTGTATTCTCCTTCCTTGTTATGCAAAAAACTATCAAAAATTAAAGAGGCACTGAGGTCCCAACTAGTAAATACTATTACACCAGCTTCAAGTAACAATTGTCTACCCCTTTTAGGGGTCATGTTCTGCACTTCACTGTTTATATCATCTTTCAACCTTTTCATCAATTGTTGTTCATTTTCAGGGGTAATATTTGGGATGGATTCCCTCAACCTTTTTCCTTTGTAAATATATAAAAAAAAAAAAAATCTCTTGACTTGAAAAACTCATTATTAGAAATAAAGGATTCATAGGCTATAAGCCTATCATCTTCATCTACTTAATGATTCCTTGACTGCTTGTAAGTCCTGTCGGGGAGTTCTTCATATTCATCATTAAAATCATCGAGGAGACTATTCTAAGTGTAGTTGTGATTCTCCCTCTCTGATTCTTGTGAGATGAATCATACATTTTATTACCTTCTTTGCTTTTTCCTCTAACTCCCATGGGGTACTTTTCTATAACCCTTCTTTGTCTTCTTTGTTCTTAAGCACATCTTCCCCTAGTGTATAGAGACATAGGTGTTATATCCACTAAGGTTTTCTTTTTTCTTACAAGAGTGTATGTACCCTTTAGGTTCATAATTCATTCTTTGTGCATACTCCTTTAATTTGAACTCATCCAACATCAAAAGATAATAAGATCATTGGTAGTGGGATGTTAGGTTTTCCGGAGTACCCATCAATTTATAAATTAAAGGGTCGCATACCATGGTAATTAACTAATTATCACGTTGTTTGTAGTTCAATTTTGTGATATAGTTAGCGAGCCGAGAGTCTAGGATGCACTACATTTGTACGCCGCAAACAATCTCCAGTTATGGATAGCGGTATATGGATTGAATGATATCAACAATCCGATGTACGCGTGCGTAGGAAGGTGTGAAAGCCCCATTGGTTAAAGAAGCTCATACGTAATAGAGATTCGATGTTACACCAAGGGGGTGGTTGGCATATGGTTTTAAAGAGATAAGCGAATTACATATAAATGTAATCACCCATATTATTTAATTATTTTCAATTATATTGATGTATATATATATTTGAGTTTTCTTCTGCGTACATTGATAAGAATAAAATATGTTTATCAGTTGACAATGCAATGAATTTTTACATGTTGACCTTGTGCAGAGTGAGAGCACCCGCGAGGCTATGTGGTGCAGTAGTCATAAATTTCAAATCAAAGTTGGGTAGCACAAAGGAATTTTGATTCTGGGATAGCACCACAATCTCAGAGTGACTAATGTTTCATCTAGAGCTGAAGAATACATTTTAGAAGTCTGGAAGAATTGAATTACTGCCAGTTTTGGATGGAAATTAGGTAGGTGCTGGCTTTCAGTCCCCTTTAGAGTGGGTTTCCCATTGATCATCGATGGTGGGGCTACGATTGAATGAAAATGATCCTAGAAGGCTGTTATTGAACATGATAATGGATTTACCATGGTTAATACAAGGTCGATCGAGCAAGCTGGAAATGAGCCCTATGTTCCTTAAGGCCAATGTGAGCAAGTATTTTACTCAGAGGTTCTAGGTAAACCGGGTTAGTCATTTATTTTTAGACATGATCCAAAAGGAAGGCCGGTAAAGTATAATGTGGTGGAAGAAGAAGATACTGAAGAACTAGAAGATGATGTAGATGATGATTAGGATCAACAATTAGTTGATGATGTTCTTGACGAAGATGTCGAAGAAGAGGAACTAGATCATGATGATGTAGGAGTTAATTTTCATGAAGATGATATCTGTGTGGATGATGACATTATCAAAATTGATATCAATGACGATGACGATGATATGACCAATCCTTACAATATCGAATCTGGATTGGATGATACAGACAAAGAGTTGGATGAAAAAGAAGATCAATGAGATTGAAATGTATGAGTTATGTGAATATATTATCTATTTGATATTGATTTCTTATTAGAATTATATTTGACTTATATGGTTACATAATTAATTCATGATGTACTTTTTAATGTTGTTAATTCATGATGTTACAACTATGTAGCTCTTATAGAAATTTCCATATGATCAAATCCTAATTACTCTACAACTATTTATGATTAGATATTATTTGATCATATCTTTGGTTATTTCATTCCCAAAAAATTAGCATTTCCTCATGTTGACCTTGTATAGTGACATGTGAATGGGGCCGACGTTGAATTTTTTTCAATTTGTGCTTGTATGGAGTGAAACTTAACATGGTTAGCCTAGATGCATGCGTTGACAATATGGGATGGTTTCAAGACTCAAACATGAGGTCATGCTATATAAAGGCATCTCGTCCTTCCTAATAATACAAGCTGCCTTATTCTTTGTCTCTTTCATATTTTGTTCTTAGCATTTCTTTAGTTAATGGTTTCAAAAGATGAGGCTCTTTGAGCCTCACCTTGGATCTATTACACATCAATTTGTGCATTTTCATTAGCAATGAATATTTAGATGATCTTTAAAAAGTTCATTGAATATAAAGATGATAATAGGAAGCTAAAAAAATAAGTATATTTTGTTTATGGAACCTAAACCACAAGATTTGTCACTCTAATGCTAAAACCAAGTCAAATTAACCCCTAACACCTATTGAAAAAGTCAAAGCATGTCTTTCTTTCAAATTCACAAGAATGTATAAACCTTTTGAAACCACACATGTATGTTATGAAAGTGTATGGTAATCCTACTTATAGCGGAAGTTCACATGATAAGCTAACCAATGACACTATATTAGAGGATAAACCCACCTATGGAATTAATTTAAGAGGTAAGGGATGCCTCTTAGTGGAATTTTGAGTCTTGGATTAATCCATAGTGCTAAAATTAGTTCTAGTGTTCTTCCCTTGGTGTTATGTTTATCTCTACAATTTCCCATACTTAACCATTTGATCATCCCTTTTCCCAAGCCATTTGTATCATAATATAAACTTGGTCTAATATCACATTTTCCCCTTAGGTAATTATCCATTTCGTCCAAGTTGAATGGAACCTTTTGTACCAATGCATCTATGTTTTCCTATCCTAATGGATCAAGACTTGACATCACCTTAACAATCTTCTTTATGTCATAGCATATCTCCGAAGTGCCTTTGGCATGCTTTAGATGTGTCAATATTAACTAGATTGAATATATTAATTTTAAAGTCTCTTAACACATTCCATGACAAGAAAATGACTCATTTGGATTGAGTACTTTCCTAAACCATTCCTTCATATTCAACAATCCCTTCTCACACCCACATCATAATTCATATCTATGTTAGTTGTAATGAGTGTTTTAAACCAACAATCAATGAATCATAGGATAGAAGAAAAATCACTATGAACAAGGATAAGAATCAAAGAGATTGAAAGAATCGATTCACTAGATATGCTCCCCATTACTGTAATAGACCAATGTAAAAAAATAAGTCATAACAAGAATAGGACCAAAAAAAACTAGGAAAAGAAACCTTGTAGGTTGCATTAATAAGACATTGATTGCAAGCATTTCTTCCATGATGTTTAAATGACAAAATATCAGATAGCTCAATATTTAGTCAAGTAGTATTTCAATCACTGATTCTTAGACATCCATCATGATTAAACATCACATATCATAAGCCTTTTTAACAATCACTAGGACTGTAGATAATATTCAATCATGTCATAGGAAATAAATCATCAAAAATTATAAAGAAAGAGAAAACCAACTATATAAGCTTAGCAAGCCACCATACAAAAATTATATTTTGTAGAAAATAAAATAAATTATATGTTGACATAGCATATATATTTTCTATATAAACTATATGTTGACATAACATGTATATAAACTATATATTGTGAATTTTGGCCTCGTGCGTGTAGGAGCACGACATAGCATATTGCACCGAGACCCTAATTGGAGAGTTGCATCGAGAACCATTGCATCCAACCCTTGAGTGGAGAGTTGCAAGACTTAACTAGATGAGTGTTGCAAGGCCATTGAGTCGAAGAGGAAGCCTAGGAACCATTTGGCAGGAGGAAAGCCAGAGCGAGAGGTGAGGGCACTCAGAAAGGGAAAATCGACTAAGGGACAATGACTATAAGTTATTTTTCCCCCACATTTAGAAATATAGATTTCCTTGCCTTCACCAATTGACAAAGCCTACCCAAAGATCAAAAACAATTGTCACATATCAACATGCCAATGGGAGATATACTCAAACCGTAGAGATTGGATACCAAAACTGTAGGTCACTTGGAGGCCGCATGATGTGTACATTTGTAAGTAGGAGTCTTCAAATGTGCACAGATCCGGGCCTTGAAAATTTTTCCATTGAGAAAATCAATAATAATAAACAAACCATTTCCAATATGTGACAAAAAAAGTGCCAAAAACTAGGTGTTGGAAAGATGTAAATCTTGCAAACAGGCTATACAGGCCACAAAATTCTTGCAATAAAATAGAGAAATAATCCTTCAAAAAGGCCCAATAGGCCATTTTTTTTAAATGGCCAAAATCTCGTGAAAGAGAAAATTTCAACCCAAAATTGCACAATGGCAGAGGGAAGATTGGCCTCTACTAATTTTTTTTACAATGGTCAAAAAAATTCAATTTTTTTTAAAAAAAATCAAAGTTATCAAAATTGACAAAATGAAAGGTATTTTTTTTGTTTCCCTACCCTTCTAGATAAAATGACGGTGTATGTTTGGCTCCATGATGCTTTGTTGATAGGCTTATGTGTGGGAGTCACTTCAAAGCATCAAAGTCCATTTACAAAGTATTTTCACAAAACCCTAAGGGCTTAACCTTCATAATTACTCTATTCACAGACTGTACACACAGTTTTTCAGTCAAGAAACTTCATTCCCTCACATCTTATCTTTATGATTTTTCCCTAAATCCACTGAAACATGAAAGAACATTCATAGTAGGATAATCTCACAAGAAACCAAAAGATTCCACCAATTAATAAAGGAGAAACATGATTATTTGTCTCTGCTTACCCTAACTGTGGGTTTTAGCAGTTTGAAGTAAATCCACAATAACTCACACAAATCTTAACTAAAATCCATGAACTTTGATGTAACAGGAAGGTGATTAAGATTATTACCATATCCAACCATTCTACCATTCCTTCAATGCAATACAATTCCCTACAATGCCTAGAAATGCAATATTTCTAAAGAAGAATGATTAAAAATCATAGATTTTCCTTGAACTTATTCTTTATTCAACCATCCTCGAAGTTCTAAAAGATACAAGAGACTTTTTAAAGGAAAAAAAAACTAACTTTTAGCCTTCTAACTGTCTCTAACTAACCCTAATGACTCTTCATCTCTGAATATTTCCTTTTTGATTAAGTTGACAACTTTTTACATTATTTTCATTTTTGCACTTTTGGACTTAATAAACACCAAATGACCTCAAATATATGAAACATGACTCTAATAACATGATTTACAAAGTAGGAACAATAACATTGAATCAAATTTCAAAACATTGCTTCATAGAGGCCTAATTATGCCAAGGTGCTCCTACACCAATACAAGAGATGAAAAAAAGACAAGGAGCCATTAAAAACTTCTAAATATTTCACTAACTCAACCAAACCTCCAAAAGAACAGTACAGATGCCAGCACTAGGGAAAGCCCGAAAGAGAACACTAATGAAAGTGGACATTTTCTTTTCAAGTTCTAGAAGAGTATAAATGGTTTGAAGATGTTGTGGGTGTTTGGAAAATGGTGAAGGAATGTTGGATAGGGAGGGACCCAACTAGCCTCTTTAACTGGGTTCTTAAGAAAGAAACAAACTCTAATACATTTTGGGGTTCAACCTCCAAGAAACAAGAAAATGACTCCTCTAGATGTTCCCAAAACCCAAGGCTTCAAAACACAAGGTTGGTGACCCTACAAACCATTCCAATGCTTACCAAGTGATTCTGATCATCAAACCCTTACAAGGTTTATTAATACATTCACAACTATTGTTACCTCCATATGCATTTGACTAATAGTGACAACCTTGGTTTTTAATCCTCCAACCCCATACCTTGGGATTACATCGCCATGAAAGAACTTCATCCAACATCCTTATGAGTAAAATTACCACCAAAGTAGGTATTTGTCGATCTATCTTCCTCGAGTTTAGGAAATTCAGGAAGAGAAGAGGAAAGAGAGACATGTAGTATGTCTAAAAGAGGGAGATCAACTAGAGGTCAAAAGATTAGAAGAAAATTTTGTAAACATGGAATTTTTTCTTGCTAAAGGGGGTCATGTTCTTATGATGATGAGAGCATAGGTGACGTCGAGGTGCCCTTGAGGTACAAACATCTACGGAAACAATGGGTACCCAAGGAACTTCCTCCAATAAACACTATTTTTGTGTCAACGAGAGGATATATCGCATAGCACCATCGTTGTGAAACAAAATGAGCAAAACAAGAAACTACTTTTTCTGCTTTGGCACAGGAATAGTCACAAAATGGAATTCTAGTGGCTGCAGGAACAGTCAGTGCCAAATTCTTAACTAATTACTAAACAAAAAGTAATAACTAAACTAAACTAAAGTAAGGATGGATTGCTCACGAAGTGGCCCCCTTGGATGAGTATCCTCTAATACTAATGTAAACTCAGATGCTCAAAATTAGAACTTCATTTTATTCACTAGAATCATGAGTACAAAATAGTAGAATAATTATATTGCTGGAAACTTAAGAATGCAAATACATCATCAAATCACAAAACCTCCTGAGAAGGAGCATCTAATCCTTATTTATAATACCAACTAAGCAAGGAAGTTAACTCACAAACTGGGAGGACACCATTTTAGGGAAAGCAGAGAAAGTGGAGAGGCAGTTACGCGTGCATGGAATCTGGTCAGACGTTTCTACCTCAATGCAGATTTAACACATCAGTAATGCCTATATTCACTCAACATCAATAAAGATCATTTACAAGGCAGTTACATTTGATTTGCATGAGGAATCTCTTGTTGTCGACCTCCTTTGACCTTTGAATGATTCCTTTGTTGGACGTTATGGTGCATGCCCAACTGGCAGTGTCTTTCTCAATTTAGTATCCTCAAATTATATCTACATGGAAATGTTAGTACGCATAATAATTCATATCTATAACCACCTTAAAGAACATTCATTGACCACATGTAGAATTAATATAGATAGTCCATATAACATGCCAATGTCATTAAAGATTTTCAGAAATAAGATTAGGCCCAATGTATATAGTTTTGAGGAAATATCAACACTTAACATCAAGGTCCATGACAACTCCAGAAAATAAATCAAAAATTCTACCTAGAATCAGACCATAAACTAGACTCATCAATAACCAAGGAAAAAGTAATGATTTTTTTTAAAAACTAGCTGAATTTAGCCTACAGGAAATTGTTTTTTCTATAAAAAAGGTTTTACTTTTGATTTGATTTCTGAAAAATATATTCATTGTGAGTAGTAAATAACAAAAACCTAGAAATATTTTGATGCGAAGAACAAAACCCAGAATTTTTTTTTGATCCAGCAAGCAAAAGATGAAAAAAATGAATTTTATTTAACCTTCAGCTTGTAAAAAAAGGCGTGCAACACTTTTTGGACAATTTTTTTTTCTAGATCTACTTAAGATATGTACAATATAATTGATACCGAGATGGGATTTTGAACCTAGGAACAAAACTCATAAATCATTTTTCTTACCAACGAGTGGAAGCTAGATTTTTGAAGTAAAAATGAAAATGGCTCCAATAAAAGCTTCAAACCCATGTTTGCAACTTTGTCAAATGATCTCCAATTTGGATGAAACAAAAGCCAAATCTAACATTCTTAGATGCCCTGGATTCAATGGTGAGGTTCTCAGGACCCCAACTCACACCTAGAAAAACTTTCATGCCAAGATTGGTCCCTCAAATCTAGGAAGAAGTTTGTAGCACTGAAGCTCCAATACCATGTAGGAGTTTATGGTGAACTCCTCAAACACCCTAGGATCACCTGCAAGACAAAATAACTTCCACAAGAGAGAAATGGAAGAAATTCCATGCTATCATTAAGAATGCAAGAATTCCAAACTAAATATGTCAATATACATATGATGCATTGCTTATAAAGGAAAGGTGGTGAATAGGATTAGACAATATCATGACAAGTGTCTTAATCCTATCACATGAGGCAACTAAGTCCTAACAACCTAGGATAAGATAAGTTCTAGAACAGACAAATCATCCTTCTAGAAGGAATCTTAGAGCCTAAGTAAACTTAACATGTGAATGTGTCCCTTAATTACCAAGTGAATGAATTAACTAGGTACAAGACATCTATTCACACCAACAAGAAGTCATAGTATTACTATTCCTTATTATTTTACTTTTGCATTCATTTTCCTCATGACCAATTCTTTTGCAAGAATAGAACTGACCATGAAATGATTGAGAGTTCATAGCATTGTATCTTGGATGCCTAAATGAATTCTAACTCATCTTGCTTATGCACTCAATTGCCTTATGACCAAACTTGTTACATGAATAGCAGTTGTCATTGAACCTGATAGGAGCAATTTGTTTAAGGGAACACATTTTTATAACCTTCTTCGTGTTTTGGAAAAGAATGAATCTACCTCCTTTCTTGTTGTCTTGATTTATTTTTGCATCTATGAAGGATGCCTCCTTAGGATTATTAGTGCAGGATTTTTCCTCATTTGTTTCAGACTTCTATTCTTCTTTGAAGTTGTCATACAGGTTTACAGATGTATTTATTACGAGACTTTTCCCTTTTTCAAAACCAAGCCCATATTTTTCTTTAGATGGTTTTTGAGAGTTGATCAACTCATCAAGGATTTTAGAGCCTCCTTTCATTTTTAGACCCTTATCAATTTTCTCTCTTTCTTTTTCAAGTTCTTTCCTCAGAGTGATGATTTTTTCCTCAAGCTTTGAACATTTAGTAGATTTATCTCTTAGCTTGGTATTCAAACAATCATCAATCCTTTTGTCTTCCTCAATCTTAACTTTCAAGTCAGATAGCACAACTTATGCCTCCTTGAATTTGATTTCACATCCATTTCCTCCTTCTACTTGAGCTTTTAGTTTGCCAATTTCTTCTTTTGATTCTTTATCTTTTTCCTTTAGTTTGTCAATTGTCTCTTTTATTTTTCAGCATGCACTCATATTTTCTATTTTTTAATCTTACTTCATTAAGATATTCAAGAGAAAAGTAGAGTTATCCTTCAAAACCAACTTCACAATAATCTATATTGATGTCCCAACCTTCACATTCCATCACTTCTTGAACTAGTTATGGAATGAATATATCATTGATCTTTGCTACAAACCCCATGTGTTCAAGTGTAGGATCTACCTCAATTGCTAAGCTTCTCAAAGTTACTTGGCTCTAATACCAATTGTTGAACAAAATGTAGTGTTGAGAGGGGGGTGAATTAGCATATATTAAAACTTAACCATTCACATTTGCAAATTAAACATCACATCACATAAATTGAAAGAGGAGTAGAAGAGAAAACATGCATCACACAAGAAACTAGGATTTTTACGTGGAAAACTCAATGAGGGAAAAACCATGGTGAGAATTCACTCACAATATATGAAGCTCACTACTTACCAAGATTATAATGTTGTTTAAAGGCTCACTACCTATGGAATTGTAGACTAAGGTGTACAACCTTAGGGAATGATACAAAGAACCTAATGAGGCTCACTATCTTAGAGTAGGATACATGAATATTATAATGAGAAATATGAATATGAACTGCTATGAAGAAGCATCCAACATATGTTGATGTTACAATCCCTTTTGCACATAATTAACCTTCACACTAACTTCACACAATTCATCTTCTGCATATTTCTCAGTCACAATTCTACACAATTAGTCACCTTCAAAAATGAAATTTTCCTTCTATATATATCTTTTGCAACAACACAAAATCTTAATTATGTTGACTCTAAGATGACCTTTTAGAAGAAACATATAATATCACATAGGTCAACTCCAAACATATGCAATATAAAAAGAAAAAGAGTTGCAGATCAACACACAACACAATAGGACCAAAAGATGTCTCAACACACCCTCCAACATAAACTTAATTAATCAAATCCAATCGTAGATGAAGGAACCAAACATGTTGGCCCAATTAATGAAAACACCATCAAAATTACCAACTATTCAACTTTTCACTACTAGGGAGAGACCAAAAGCATCATGTGGACCAAGATACAAGTATTGTAGTTCATGCACAATATTTTTTCAAATTTGATTGAATTTTTTGATCAAAAAATGCTCACAAAGCTGAAGAAACCCATTGAATATATAGAGACAAAGCATTCTAGAGAAAGTGTAGAAAATTATCATTTGAAAACTAATCTTGTGGACCACCAAAATACTTGAGACTTGCAAGGAAGAATCCATATACCTTGTGAACATATCCCTAAGTCTACACAATCATATATATCTTATCGAAGGAATGTAGAGCATCCCAATAGTCCCTCATCAACTCTTTATATTGCTAGAGCACAAATTAGAACACTACCACTTATAACTTTCATTGTAGAAGGTGTGATGAATTGAATCCTTGGATATAAAACCTTCACATATTGACCATCTTATCTTATAACCACAAGATAGAAGCTTGGACTACAGAGGGATGCAGACCAAAATACTATGACTCAACCTCAGAGTATACATTGTAAATGCCTTAGTAAGATTTTTGCAACTTATCTCAATGTGTGGTACACCAAACAAGAATTATGTCAATGTAGGTTTATTGTAAACACATCAGAACTTGTGTACTAGCCTCCACAACATACTTAGACACCAGACTAAATACCATTTCAACCTTATACAACACTATTGTCATATATTTTGCATACCAACAATCTCTGGAGTATGTACATCATTCAACATACACTTTTGGAATCAATGACAACACATCCTGAGTTGACATCAATAAAAACACATATTACCAACACATCAAACCCCCACTACCACAAAAATTATAAATGAAATGAGGAAAAGCTCCTAAACCATAGGGTCAAATCCTAAGGTCATCACCCATTTTTCTTCATTTCAATGACAACCTACATGAGAAATTTATTAAGGTAGGAGAAGTAATCTCAAATTCTATATGAATTCTTACCTATTATACTCCTTGGATAGAATATCTACATTCCCAAAACTTGAAATAATAAAAAAAATTGGTATCGATCCAAGGAAAGTTCATAAATATTATCACTATCCTCAATTAGAATATAAATAGCCTTTTATTTGTTATAATACAATGATTTATTCCTTTTACATGTGGATAGTAAGACTTATGGAAGGAGATGAAAGAAAAAGGTTGTCATTGGATGTCGTTGCAATAAAAATAAAATATGGCAATCACTTCATCTAATTGTCTAAGTTTTCCTACATTTGAGTAAAATAATTTATAAGGGTTTCCTTTAGGCTACCAAAACACCTAATAAATAAAATAATCTTGCTAGAGCTAACAAGACAACTATGTGAAACATATAAGCTATTGAAATAAAAAAATAAAGCTAGGGTATAACTCCCCATCATGATTGGGTATAAGCATGTTGTTCATTTTCTTGTGTAAAATATTTGATGATGGTATTCAATTAGAAAGCTTCCATACTTATGCTACAAGACCCAATTTTGAGCCTTATGGATGAATGGATAAATGAGAGGGCTTAGAATTAAAGCATATCCCTCATCTAAAGGACCTTTGTGATAATTTTAATGAAGACAATGAGTTTATAAATAGAAAATATATTGTAACAGGTTGATAGCTTATTAAATAAAGGACTTTAACATAAAAATGGTTCCTAGTTAAGTATTTGATGATGGAATAGTGCTAGATCTAATATATGATAGAGAAAAATATTTATAATAATCCTATTCTTGAACTAAAATACATAGAAAATGAAATATCTTCCCTAAATACTTTAATGAAGAATATTTTGAAGAACAAGGAAACATGGTTGAATGGAAAAGTTGAGAAGTTAAAGTCACAAGGAATCCTTCTCACCTACAACAAAGATACAACAAATAAGAATAAAGATAAAGTTGAAAGTAGTTATATGTAATTAGAGGTGGATGTTCATGTGAAAGGATCTTTGAAGCCTCCAAAACTAAAGAAATAAAAGAACACTAGGGAGGGTAAGGTTTAATAAATCTACAAAATAAAAAGAGTAGATACCATTAAGGAAGAAAGAGAAGTACCTTTGAATAGAAAGAAGAAGAAAGTTCAATAGATAGTTGCATCCAGTGGTACTAATTTAGCTATGGCTCCCACTTCTTCATATGCCCTATTAATTCCCATTCCTCCTCATATGGTACAACCAAATATAATTATACTATAAAATTCAACTGATACGCAAAATTCTCAACAATAGACAATCATTTTAGTAACTCCTCCTAGTTCTAGAGGAAGGTCAATTCCACTCTTGTACCCACCTTTTTTATAAAATACTAAGAAAATTGTACAATGAATGAAAGAGAAAGTGGTAAGTCAAGGAGAGGTTAGTAGTATATCCCAAATGAATTTCATGGTGGAATAAATTATAATATAAAATGATTAGTAGATGAATCCTTAAAAGAAGATGATAATGATATGATTGATATATCCACCTCATTATTTGATTCTTAGGTTATGATTGATGAATTGAGGAAGATGATGTAGTAATTTTGACCCAAAAATTGGTTGGGGATAAAAATAAAAGGTTAGAACTTGTCTTAGAAGATATTCAAATAAGAATGTATACTCAAGGCACTTCTAAACTTCATGCCTCACATTCTATGGCTCCATTTATTTAAGCAAGTAATAATAATCATACTGACCTAGCACAAGTCAAGATATTACAAGAAGAAACCCTTGAAATAATAAAAAATAATATTTGGGTGTGAAAAATGTATTTAGGAGGTTTGTACCTCTAATCATGATGTTCCCATAATGAAAAAAGAGAATAGTGCAAAAGAGACACCATGTTAAAAAGTGAGGGAGGATTTAGTAATAAATTAAGTATTAGGACAAGGGCTAGTAGATACCTCTACTCAAGTTCCAAATGACAGAACAAGGAAAGCATCCTAACCTCACCAAAAATTAGGTTCTTCTAATCTAGAGAAAAAGTTCAATAGGAAAAAAAATGATTCCTTGCCCATGGTACTTGTGTGGTTGGATGTCAAGATCCAAAGGAGAAGGTCACTAGTAATTACCTCCACTATTGATCTCTAGAGTATAGTAGGTAAGATAGACAACTTTAAGCCTAAAAGGAAGGCCAAGGTTTTATCTTCAATTATCAAGAATGCTCCTAGATCTAGACTGGAAGAAATTTCTATCCCAATAATTAATAAAGATGATAAATCATTGGAACGTCAAGACTACTAGATCACAATGATCAATATAGGCCACTCCTTAAGGGATTAGGAAATTGATGAGGTGTAATACTTACTGTTCACAATAGTCACAAGGATGTAAAGACATACAAAGATAAAGCAA